>JAVJIF010033509.1:0-142633 GCA_038442645.1 Agave tequilana | reverse complement strand
AGATACGACAATCACTCTCTTGATTTCAAGTTAAACTTTAAGCCTATTGCTGAAGTATATGCAATAGAACAAGCAACAAGAGAGATGTAACTTTT
Source organism: Agave tequilana (assembly GCA_038442645.1). Classification (NCBI taxonomy): domain Eukaryota; kingdom Viridiplantae; phylum Streptophyta; class Magnoliopsida; order Asparagales; family Asparagaceae; genus Agave; species Agave tequilana. The sequence continues at coordinate 142,538 of JAVJIF010033509.1, read as the reverse complement.
GTTTAGTTAATCCAGCCATGCAACCTAAATTACTTTAATTTCCCGCGGGGTTGGGGGGGTGTTGGTGGTCAAGTAGTAGAACTTTTTTTTTTTTTTTTTTTGAGTTAGATGTAAGACAACAAATCACCAAAGCAAATAGACTACACACTACTGGAAAAATATTAATTTGAACTCTATGACAAGAACATATAGTATAATATAATAAGTTCTGAAATCAATAGTAAAGCTAAATACATTAGAATTGTTGTGAGCAATATATTTAAACTCCATTTAGCAATAAACTTGATAGAAATTGAGTTGCTTAGTATCTCTACAAGGATCTTGTTTACAAGGATATTCGATTGGTCTCAAGGCACAAAAATTCCAGACTATAAAAGAAATGTAATACACAAGGGGTCTGTGACTTACATGTGAAGCTGATTTGTCTTGCGCGAGCTGTATATCTCTGGTCCTTGACTGGAACATATTAACCATCTCTGCAGTCGATATGAATGGTGCTTGCTCCTGTCCAAAAGATATTGAACTGTGAGTATGTATCTTCCCCCGCTATACTCTATGCAGATAAGCTATATTTCCCTATTATAATCCATGTAGATAAGGGATGCACAAACCTTGCATGCTAACGAGTCTTTCCGGAAGCCTGTAAGTGAAGAGGCAAATATGTATGTGCCACTGGCCAAATCTGGTTTAGATTTGTGAGGCAAAACTCTAGTTTTGACATTGAGTATCTGGTTACAACGAAAGAATATATCAATTTTTCATCAACAATAACCCTAAATGAGAAAATTTTAAAAGAATGGTCTTTGCATTAATAAGAAATAAGTACCTGTCTAGACCTACAACCATCAAGTTTCTGCCTCTTCATGGCTTGATTCTCCTGAGTAATCTCACTGGCCATGGCATTGTTCTCAGCATTAGTACTACCCGGACACCTGCTCAATAAAAAAGAAAATGACATACACTATTAGAGTAAAGTTTTACTCTACAAGACGCTTAAATGTAAAGCTACTCACTTAATTACACTTTTTGGTGGTCTGGTGCTCTTTGAAGGCTGAGCACAAGGTGTCTGATCTTTCAGCTTCACAGCAGATGGCTGTCTAATTAGATTAGCTATCTTCTTGGCAGTTTGGTTCTTTGAACTATTGGGTGCTGCAAGGCCTTTAGATGGAACCCTCTGAGCTTTGGGTGTGCAAGCTTCAGAAGCCCTTTGATTCTTGGAACTAGTAGCCCCCGATCCTTTCACAGCTACTTCTCCTAGTTGTTTGGGTGTCCGCAGTCGAAGAGAAATTGAGAGCTACAACAATAGCATTTAGGAAACATATCAAAGAAAGGTTAAGGAAACAAACAAGAAACTGAATTCCAAAATCCTAGAATTATTTTTATACCTGGGGCCACAACCATATTGGATGATGGAAGAATAGGAAATGCAAACAAAGAGGCTTCTTTGCTGCTACATGCATCTGGTGGCACCAAAGAAGAAGAAATCCCAACAGACGCACTGCAATAAGAAGATCAAAACAGAGAAAATGAGTTGGTAGGGCATTGCTACTATTATTCCCTCAAAAAGTACTTCCTAATATTTATAAATTGAACCTTTTCTCTTCTTTTGTAGTGTCACAAGGCTTAACAACTTCAGGAGCCTGAAAAGCCATCAAATGGTTTTCCACTAGATATTAGAAACCCATATGACATGAGAAACAAAACAACGAACACCTGATATTCATTACAAAATGACTATCAACTTACAAATTCAAAGAACATCTTCCCATTATTCATTTCTTTCTGCTGACCTGCCGTAGCCTCAGCAATCAAATCATTGGCACCTCTGATTAGTGGAAAGAAACAGTGTTATGGGTTTAAGACTAAAACTAACTATAGAAAGAGAATTTTTCCTTATAAAAGACATGAAATCTTTTAACTAACCTTATCGTTTCTGCTGCAGTTGTATCATCCTTTTGATTATTATCATGTTCTGGTTCCTTCTATTAAATAAAACGAAAATTAAAATATCATATTTAGATATATAAATCAGATCTAGGCCTTCAACTATACTGCCTACAAGAATAAAAATTCACCTTGTGGATTTGCTCCACATTTCCAAAATCATAGAGACTATCGATTTGAACGGACCTTCCCTCACTGATTTTCGGCATGAAAGCTATAACAGAAGCACAGGAACAACAAAATTCAACCCCAAAATTTCCAACTAAAAGAATAACTAACAATAGGTATCGCTTCTTGCCCAACCCAGCCTCTAAAAAGGGGAAATTTTTCACCCAAAAACACAAAGAAACATCAATTGGAAAAAAAACCCACAATTAAATGCTCTAATATGATGAAATTATACAATAAAAGGGGGTCAAGAAACGTACGCGACGAGAATAGCTCTGCGAGATCTCGAACCAGAGATCGGCGCTCCTGATTTCATCCTCGCTTTCATCATTCATGAAATCGAAGAACCGACGCACGGAGAACTCGTAAGCCTCGTCAACCGGCAGAACATCAACTCCGCCCTTCGATTCACTCCCCATTGAGAATCCCTTCTCCCAGAATTCTTCCTCTCTTCAAACAATTTAAAAGAAGAAACAAAAGGGTTGTTAGGTCTCGTACTCTAGAGCAAGAAGTTAGGGTTTTGGATGAGAGAGAGAGAGAGACTCTAGAGCAAGAATTTAGGGTTTTGGATGAGAGAGAGAGAAGAGAGAGAGAGAGAGAGAGTTGTGAACATCTTTAGGGGGAGAGTGAGAGAGGCGAGTTTTCTTCGGGGTTCGTTTGTTGTTTGGTTGGGTTCTTCAGTTTGGAGGCGATACTGGGGATCTCGGGATGGGAGGGCTGAAAGTAGTCATTTAGGATTCCTAACGGTCGGTTTTTTTTAAAAAAAAATTGGGGGAGACTTTGAAAAAGTTTGCCAAAGTTCATAATTCATAAATTACTTATAATTTAATTATAATTATAGCGTTTGTTTGGACCGTAATTCGTAAAGGACTTATACAACTCAACTTCACTTAGGGTCTGTTTGGTTGTCGTAACTGGCCGTAATTCGTAGTTGTAATTGGTAAAGTCTTTTACAATTGTAAATGAGTTACATGTATGTAAATTTTACGGTGTTTGGTTGGTAATAAAATTGTAAAGTGGGAAAGTGTATTGTACTTTACGGTGTTTGGTTGTCGTAATGTATAAGTCGTAAGTGAAAAAGTTGACCACAAAATTAACTATTTGGTGATTTTAAAAGTTTAATACTACAAATAAATATTAAAAAAGTTAAAATTATAAAAAATTTTAATATTAATATTTAACTTTTTTAATATTTATTTGCAGTATTAAAACTTTTAAAATCACCAAATAGTTAATTTTGTGGTCAACTTTTTCACTTACGACTTATACATTACGACAACCAAACACCTAAAGTACAATACACTTTCCCACTTTACAATTTTATATTACCAACCAAACACCGTAAAATTTACATACATGTAACTCATTTACAATTGTAAAAGACTTTACCAATTACAACTACGAATTACGGCCAATTACGACAACCAAACAGACCCTTACTTGCAATTCAATTACCACTCACTTACAGTCCAGTTACAGTTAATCTTGTGGTCATACAAATTTGTATTACTTTTTATGTTAATATTAAATTTTTTTAATATTTAACATTTTTAGTATTTATTTACAATATTAAAATTTTTTAAATCACCAAATAGTTAATTTTGTGGTCAATTTTTTTACTTACGACTTACATATTGGGCCTGTTTGGTAAGGGTGGAAGTGAGGAAGTGAGGAATTGAAGAAGTGGTAATAATTCCCTTTGGAAATTGGGAATTGGTTAGTAAGTTTTTCAGTGTTTGGATGTTGTTGAGAAGTGTGGTTTGGAAAATGTTTTGTCTTTTCTGGTGTTTTGGATGGTAATGTGAAAGTGAAAGTGGAAAAGTTGACCACAAAGTTGACCGTAAAATAATATTAAAATAAAAATTAATTAAGAAAAATAAAAAATGGACTGTAATTAGAATGCAAGTGAGATTTACATGATCAAAAAAATTAACTGTCTTGTGCTGCAACTTATGACAAATGAGATTTACATGACCACAAAATTAACTGTAGCATTCTGAAAGTGAGGAAATGATTGTGTAAAAGAGAAAAGGAAAAGAGGTTTTCTTATTTTTCTTTTCCGATGTTTGGATAGATAGGGAAATGAGCAATTATACTTCCCTATTTCCTTACTTCTGCCCACTTCCTTGCAACCAAACAGCCCCATTATGACAACCAAACACCATAAAATACAATATATTTTTTCACTTACAACTTTATATTACTAACCAAATACCGTAAAACTTACATGCATGTAACTTATTTACAACTGTAAAAGATTTTACTAATTATCACTTACGAATTACGGCCAATTAAGATAACCAAACAAGACTGCAACGTTTTTCCCATTTTGGATTGGGTTCTCTGTGCGTGGGACTCTCTCAATCGTGCCTGAATAGGATGGACCTCAGGTGGGCCTTGGGCCCCGCTCTTCACAGTTCTGTTATGTAATACCATTTGCTTTTGTAGGCCTAACCTCATCTATTGAGCAAATACGGCCCACAGAAGTTCAATTGAACATGAAAAGTTTTTCTACTTTGTTTGAACAAAGAATATTTACGATACTAGGTAGTAGAAGAGGGTTTTCTACAATTTTTCATAATAATGATTAACAAGTCCATTACTATAAATTATGTATTCATTTGAACATGAATGTTTTTCTACGTAGAGGCTGTTTGTTTCGCGAAAAAAAGCTATAAAATACCGTAATTCGTAAATGACTAACAGCTCCATTACAACTATGGTGTTCATTTGGATCGTAATTCGCAAAAGACTTATGCAACCAAATTACCACCCACTTGCAACCCAATTATCACTGACTTACAACTCCTTTACAGATAATTTTGTGGTCATACAAATTTGTATTATTTTTTATATTAATATTATTTTTTTAATATTTAGTATATTTAGTATTTATTTACAATATGTAAATTTTTTAAATCACTAAATAGTTAATTTTGTAGTCAATTTTTTCACTTACGACTTATATATTACGACAATAAAAAATTGTAAAACACAATATACTCTCTAACTTTCAACTTTACATTACCAACCAAACACTGTAAAACTTACATGCATGTAACTCATTTACAGTCGTAAAAGAGTTTACCAATTGCGACTTACGAATTACGGCCAATTACAACAACCAAACAGACCCTTATTCGTTCAAACAAAAGTATTTTTATGAAACGATGGTAGTACTGAAAGTACACCTAGAGGGGGGTAATAGGTGTACGGCTAATCTAATGAACTAAATGCGGAATAAAAAATTTAATTGCAACAACACTTAATGCAACCAACGAGTGTAGCCGAATTCTCGGGGAAAGGCTCTGGACTAACTCCTCTTGATTCCTCTGAATAAGAGTTGAGGTGCTATATGAAGCTCTCGTGGTAAGCACAAGTGAGGCACACACAAACAAGCCAAGCATATAATATATGAATGAGCAATATGAAATGATGCAAGGCACAGAGTAAAGAGAGAGTTAGAGAGTCAATGGATCAAACGCAAACACCGAGATTTGTTTCGAGGTTCGAGCACCCAGCTCTACGTCCTCGCCTTCACACAGAAGGATTTCCACTAACTCTCCACAAAGGACTCCCACACAGGGAACCTCCACTGAGGATTTGGGGCAATATAATAACCGGGAGTACACAACTCCTCTTTTATAAACTCAACCTCTACACTTAGAGGTTAGGCACAAAGCCACCACAAAACTCAATCAACCTCACAAATGAGGGATGGGCACAAAGCCAACAATCAATCAACCTCTCACTAGAGGGAGAGGGCACAAAGCCACCACTCCAAAATCAACCTCTACCCAAGAGGGATAACACAAAGTAGGAGGGTTTACAATTTGGTGATCAAAAAACTACAAACCAATTCTTTTCCACAAAAACAAAGATCCTATAGAGAGGATAGAATGATAAGCTCAAGTGTGAAAAAACAAAGTGTTTTGGACAAAGAAAATCACTTGGGAAATCTCTAAATAGATATAGAATTTTTGACCAAAAACAAATTCCAAAAGACTATTTTCTTTGAAATAAAAACGCTTTAAGAAAACAATTGAAGATCAAATCTTTGAAGCTCTAAAACTCTTTTTAAAACTTGTGAAAACACATAGAGAAGCTCTGAAATTTTGGCTCTTGAAAACTTAGAGAAAACCTCTTTCAAATGGGGTATTTATAACCCTAGAAAAAACTAGCTGTTGTAGCCAAATATGGTCAGAATTGACCTTTCGGTCGACCGGCCGGTCGACCAAACAACGGTCGAATTTTGACCGTTGCCAATCTATGGTCGACTGCCCGGTCGACCGTCCTTACCCGAGAGTAAGGAAGCTACAGTCGGTTGACCGCACGGTCAACCGGCCCAAGGGGCTTACTGCGTGCACGTTTGTGTGCACGTCCGGTCGACCGGCTCCTGGTCCGGTCGACTGGAACGGTCGACCGCCAGAGCCTGTGAAATATTTTAGGACTTAAAACCTGGGTTTATAAATACCAAATAAATCCCATAAATTCTCTAAAAATCCACAAAAATAGTTTTATTATAATACTTTGATATACAAACATGCGTGAAAAAATTCAACACTTATTTCAAACAATTTGAACCATTTTTGTGTTATGAAAATTTTGCTGAAAACCAAAATCTATATTTTCAAAACTTGAATTTTTGAATTGAAAATTTGTTTTGTCCAAAACTCATCCAAATACAAAAACATGATATTGAAACAACTTGAAACATGTTGTATATGGATATAATCCAATATACATGAAATAGATATATATCAATGTTTTTTACTTTAAATCTAAAAATACGTTTTGTTAAAATACCAAAACTTCAAACTCACGAAATAGATTATCAAACTAAGTTTGTTTAAATAGTTGAAGCATGCATGTATATATAACAAATCTAATATACATTAAATCATGTAAACTTGTTGATTCTATCTATTTATGAAAACCAAGATCGGTGAAACCAAAATCGAAAACCAAAACCAAAACATGAAACGTGTGTGTTGTGAACTTGAGCATATCACACTATCTAATCTTTAATAAATGGATCTAAAATATAAACTAAACTATGTACCGAGGTCGACTTGTAGAGCGCCGTCTCCAAGTCGACTCGATCCAAACTGTGATCCATCGAGCTTGACTCTAACAAGTGCTAGGTATGAACATTGACGCTCTGGCTCTTGAATCACCATGTGAAAAGCTCCAAAACACCTTTGTTGAAGCTAATCACCAACTAATATCTTAATTAAGTATCTGAAACTAAACATCACAAGATTATTAAAACATAACTACATGAGTTAATCATCATCAAAACTAGAGTGGAAGACCTCTGGGCCAACAATCTCGCCCTTTTTGATGATGACAAAACTCATGAAGTTATATATGCATGGATTAAAGTTAAGCTTCAAAGAAGCTCCCCCTTAATTCTTGCATAGCAATAAACAATAAGATATTCAATGAAGCACATGATACTAAATAAATGTATGCATTAACTAGGAGAGAGAAATATGCATAAATCAAACATAAGTTTCAAAAACTTCTCTCCCATTTTGTTTAAACTTTCAAAATCATTTTTTTCATATACATAAATTCAATATATGCAAAAACACAAATATGCATATATAAACTCAAAATCTTTCTCCTCCTTTTTATCAATCATCAACAAAGCGGTCAAAGAAAACAATTTTCTCCCCTTTTTGTTTTCAAAAAAAATATCAATAAGGAGTGAAATCAAAACAAAACTTTCTTGATACCAATTGTAAGAAAAAAAATATCAATTAGTGCATCCTGATATCAATAAAACAAAACATACCAATTGAAAGTACATAATGTGGTACATAAAACAAATATAGATTTAAATACCAATTGATACCAATTGTAAGTAAATACCAATTAAATACCAATTGTAAGTAAATAAATCATTTTGAGCAATTCAACCAAAAATTTTGATATCAATAAAACATACCAATTGTAGGTAAACTTATAGGTTATCTTGATACCAATTTGTAAAGATTAATACCAATTGAAAGTAATTTTTCATTAAAAGCATATGATACCAAAAATAATCAATATTCTTTTTCAATTATTTTTAACATAAAGTGTATGAGTAGAATAACAAAACCAATTGAAAGGTGAAATATAAATTTTTCTCCCCCTTTATGAAACACCAAATAAAATGATGCATAAGTTTATATAAGATACCAATTGAAACATAATCAATTGAAATATAATAGTCATTTGAAATCAAGCTTAGCATAACCAAAATTTGTGCTCAAGGATATAAAGATATAGTAAGCACAAATAAATCATATATATATGTATGAAAAGTTGAATACCAATCGAAATTGATATTATTTGAAGTGTAATCATACATATATAGAAACATATATGAGTATACGAATAAAATGTCAATAGTGATACCAATTGAAAGGATCCAATGATACCAATTGAAACACAATAAGATCAAGTGTATAACTCATATTACTTTCCACCCATTTCATGCACATGTTTAAAAAAGATTTTCAATAAGAAGCATACAAGGTATGGTCGCCTAACCAACCGCCCTTGTAGAAGGGGTTTTCAAAAATAGGTTTGAAAATTTTTTTTAGCATAATTGAAAACTCTTCAAAAATGAAGAATACGAACTAGTTATAAGAAAAATTTATAAACTAGTACGAAATCCTTCAAGTAAGGAATAAAATAAAAATATATTCCATGAAACATGAAAATCACTCAACAATTGACACTCAAAAGATATAAAGCTCATATATGACTCATGAAAATAAAATCATGAGAAAACCTTAAATAATGTGAGTGTACAAGTTTTGTATGAAAGACATAATCATGAAAATAGTCAATTTAGCTCAATTATAAAATTCCTTAAAAACATGAAAATCATCAAAACTAGAATTCTTCAAAGGTATATGTATGTCATGTACAAACTAAAGTATACATACATATTCAAAACATAACGAGTTCACAAAAGTATATGCATGAAGGCAAGTGGCTCAATGATGTATATGTATAGCTAATAGTTTAGACACAATGACATATACATGAGGCTAAACATTTAAACATGAAAAATATGTACAATATGGGAAAATAAGTTAAAATGTATGAATCATCAAAACTAGGCTATACTAGTACATCTAATGGGTACAAATGAGCGTTCAAGTACAAACATGTAATAATCTATTTGTGGCTCAGTAGTTGTATAAGTTTATATCCAAGTCTTAATGAAAACAAACATTTAAACATATATTCAAATCATGAAGCATAAAAATCAAAACAAAAACTCATAAATATACATATGATTATTATGTACATGCACATGCATAGATCTAGGCCATACACATTAGTTAAAATAAATGTGAGAATACAAAAATATAAATCCACATTAAACATTGGTGTCTCAAATAACTAAACATGTATATCACTAATTTAAATCTCATGGCATTAACATACTAATCATAAAACATCAAGACATGCTAAAAATGAATAATTTGAAAGCATGTAAACATAAATGGGAGTTAGAGATCGTTACCAAACCAATAAGGGCAACTCTCCATGTCTCCAAAATAAGGTGGTCCTCCCACCAAACTCTCCTTGAAAGTGATGCATCCAAAATGTCCTCATAAAGCTCGGAACGCATCCACTTCAAGATACCATCACTCTCACGTCATGCCAGAGCCCACACCTACATCAAAAATAATAGGGGTGGTCTTTGGTACCATACTCTTTTGGGTACATGTGGGTTAGCACCTTTCCTAACCCAAATAAATTTAGTTGCTAAATTTACATCATGAACTCTATCATAGCAAAATTTAGTAAGGTGACCCTTACGTCCACAATGTGTACAAGTATACACATGAGCATACAATGTATGATGTGCATGAGCGTGCGAAGCATGTGTATGCCGTGTATGGTGTGCATGCATAGAAGGAATTTGTTTCTTGCGAAACATGAATTCCAAACGTGTGTGGTTCAAAGCACAATGGCTCAAAGTGAAGCCCAAACAATTAACATTTTTCTTCAAAATATTTATATCATTTTTAATACTTGAAGATAAAGTAGAGCATGCAATAGGTGAGATAGAATGTGAAGCTACACTAGCATGGCAAACATGTGTGTCTATATCATTTTGTAAAGAAATATTTTTCTTTAAACAATCTTTTAATTCTTGTGAAATCAAATTTATTTTATTTTTAAAGAATTATTTTCTTTTAATACAAAATCAAGTTTTGAAGTTAAATTCTCATTTTTCTTCAAAATATATTCACAATCATTTTTACTTTTCAAAATTTTGTTTTCATTAAGTGCAAGATCAAGTTGGAATTTAAGCGAGTCACTTTCACTTGAAATCTCATCCCTTTCTTGTAAAACAATCTCAAGTCTAGAAGATAAAATTTTATTTTCTTCTTTAAATCAAGACTTTTCTTTTTCAAAAGTTTGTATTTTGAAATCAAATTTTCACAATTTTTAGCAATTTCATCATTCATAGCTTGTGCCTTTAAACACTCATTACAATAGGAACTAGTGCTAGCATCTAATTGAGTGTTCGAGTGTACCTCAAGGGAGTCATTCCCTTGGACAATGAAGCAACATTCATCGGACTCGTCTCTCCTAGATCTCCTCTTCTTATCGATAATCTTTGCTAGCTCGGGAGAAGTCAAAATGCTCCATATTGCAAAAGCGGACTCATAGTGAGAAAATACATGTAAATAACTTTTATCAAGGGATGCTTTAAGTGCCTTTAGGGCTATTGCATTGGCCTCTATATGCTTGCTATTATTAGGGTAGGATTCCTTGGTAATGACAAGGTAAACATGCAAGCTAGGGCTTTTAAATGACAACTCATAAGAACCTTCCATATGTCAAGTCTAGAGATATCAAACTTGGGAGGAACATCTATGAGTGCAAACTATATGTGTGCAAGTACAAATGCAAAAGATAGAATAGCTAACCAAGATCACACTCCTAGGTGGTTAAACCAAATATCAGGAGCGTAGGCTCTGATACCAATTGAAAGTACACCTAGAGGGGGGTGAATAGGTGTACGGCTAATCTAATGAACTAAATGCGAAAATAAAAAATTTAATTGCAACAACACTTAATGCATCTAACGAGTGTAGCCGAATTCCCGGTGAAGGGCTCTGAACTAACTCCTCTTGATTCCTCTGAATAAGAGTTAAGGTGCTATATGAAGCTCTCGTGGTTAAGTACAAGTGAGGCATACACAAACAAGCCAAGCATATAATAGATGAGTGAGCAATATGAAGTGATGCAAGGCACAGAGTAAAGAGAGAGTTAGAGAGTCAATGGATCAAACACAAACACCGAGATTTGTTTCGAAGTTCGAGCACCCAGCTCTACGTTCCCGCCTTCACACAGAAGGATTTCCACTAACTCGTCCACAAAGGACTCCCACACAGGAAACCTCTACTGAGGATTTGGGGCAATACAATAACCGGGAGTACACAACTCCTTTCTTTACAAACTCAACCTCTACACTTAGAGGTTAGGCACAGTCACCACAAAACTCAATCAACTTCATAAATGAGGGATGGGCACAAAGCCAACAACCAATCAACCTCTCACTAGAGGGATAGGGCACAAAAGCCACCACTCCAAAATCAACCTCTACCCAAGAGGGATAACACAAAGTAGGAGGGTTTACAACTTGATGATCAAAAGACCACAAACCAATTCTTTTTCACAAAAATAAAGATTCTATAGAGAGGATAAAATGATAAGCTCAAGTGCGAAAAAATGTGTTTTGAATAAAAAAAATCACTTGGGAAATCTCCAAATAGATATAGAATTTTGACCAAAAACAAATTCTCAAAAGACTATTTTCTTTGAAATAAAAACACTTTAAGAAAACAATTGAAGATCAAATCTTTGAAGCTCTAAAACTCTTTTAAAACTTGTGAAAGCACTTAGAGAAGCTCTGAAATTTGGCTCTTGAAAACTTAGAGAAAACCTTTCTCAAATGGGGTATTTATAACCCTTAGAAAAAACTAGCTGTTGCAGCCAAATATGGTCAGAATTGACCTTCCGGTCGACCGGCCACCGGTCGAATTTTGACCGTTGCCAACCTACGGTCAACCGCCCGGTCGACCGTCCTTACCCGAGAGTAAGGAAGCTACAGTCGGTTCGGTCGACCGCACGGTCGACCGGCCCAAGGGGCTGGCTGCGTGCACGTTTGTGCGCACGTCTGGTCCGGTAGACCGGAACGGTCGACCGCCAGAGCCTGGCAGAAATATTTTAGGACTTAAAACCTGGGTTTATAAATACCAAATAAATCTCATAAATTCTCTAAAAATTCACAAAAAATAGTTTTATTATAATACTTTGATATACAAACATGTGTGGAAAAATACAACACATATTTCAAACAATTTGAACCATTTTGTATTATGAAAATTTTGCCGAAAACCAAAATCTGTATTTTCTAAAACTTGGATTTTTGAATTAAAAATTCGTTTTGTCCAAAACTCATCCAAATACAAAAACATGATATTGAAACAATTTGAAGCATATTGTATATGGATATAATCCAATATACATGAAATAGATATATATCAATGTTTTTGACTTTAAATCCAAAAATACATTTTGTTAAAATACCAAAACTTCAAACTCACGAAATAGATTATCAAACTAAGTTTGTTTAAATAGTTGAAGCATGCATATATATAGAACAAATCTAATATACATTAAATCATGAAACTTGTTGATTCTATCTATTCATGAAAACCAAGATCGGTTAAACCAAAAACCGAAAACCAAAACCAAAACATGAAACGCATGTGTGTTGTGAATTTGAGCATATCACACTATCTAATCTTTAACAAATGGATCTAAAACATAAACTAAACTATGTACCGAGGTCTACTTGTAGAGCGCCGTCTCCAAGTCGACTCGATCCAAACCGTGATCCACCGAGCTTGACTCCAACAAGTATAGGTATGAACATTGACGCTCTGGCTCTTGAATCACCATGTGAAAAGCTCCAAAACACCTTTATTGAAGCTAATCACCTACTAATATCTTGGTTAAATATCTGAAACTAAACATCATAAGATTATTAGTAAACATAACTACATCAGTTAATCATCATCAAAAGTAGAGTGGAAGGCCTCTAGGCCAACAAGTACATGAGGGTTTCTCAACAATTTACCATAATAATGATTAAACAAGTCTTTTACTATAAATTAAGTAAGCATGATATTGTGCTAAGTTGACTCTGTTGTAACATACTTTGTCCGGCACTGGAAACATCTATCTCGTGCACGGTGCACGCGCGTTATAGAGACATCTGTCTTGTTCATGCTATATGCGTGTTAGGCATTAGCCCTCGCATGCTTTACGTGTGCCACCTAATTTTACTATAAATAGCCATATTCCATGCTCTCTTTGGTAAAAAGTTTTTCTCTGAGCCTCTAAACACTTTCATCTTAGTATTTTCTTCATTTACAAATAAATGTAGAAATCTTTCCTTCTAAATCATGATTTTGCCACTAGAATTTCCTAATGTCTTCATATTTGTACACTTACCTTTCTTAGATGTTTTGAAAGAATTGCTATGTATTACTCTACAACATTCGGATTGGGAGGAATTGGAAAAAGCATGGAGGCTGATGCTCCACAAAGTATGCTCATACAAGAAAATGTTATGCAGCAAAAATATATATGAAGACATTAGAAAGGGAGAAAGTTTTGGGTAAGATACATATCACTTTAAATTTATGCTTGTAACAATTTCCCTTATTTTTATATCTTTTATTATTATTTTTCTCTTTTACTTCTTTTGGTCTAGGTTACCCATACTCGATGCAGGTTAGTTATCTTAAGAAGATGAATATGAGATCCAAAAAAGGAATAGCGGCATAATTCGGGGATATGTAATATAAACATATATAGGGAAAATTCTGCAAAAGATAAAATTACAAGTGGTTTTTTAAAGTTCTAGAGGAGGCCATAGCGTCATAAATACTGTTTGAGTCTCTGGTGAGATCTATAATAGTATGATACTGATCTACAATTTTCATTTTAAAAATAAAATTAAAAAAGGAGTACTATTAGAGAGGGGAGAGGGAGTTTTACTTAAAAAAGAACATAGAATGGGGAGAGTACATTGTGGAATTAAGTTCTAGTTACAATTTATTATAAAAGAAAGGAAAAAAAGTGAACACAGAAAATTTCAACCTTTGATTGCTATTCATCGATTCTAACCAACAAAAGCACAAGGTTATTATGCTATAACACACGGCCCGAAGAGCATGAAAAGGAAAAATGTATTAAACTTAGAAAGGTAAGTTTGTATATCAAATGACAATTAAATCTGAAATAATAATAAAATAGAAAACATCAATGAAGATTAGCTAGATATTAACTCCAAAAATCTTTTAGATCAAAAAATTTCACATATGACGTTGGGGTTATTCATGTTATTCGTGTCAAATCTTTTCAGATATTGCATCTTTTGCTTCAATGTAGATATTTCCTCCATGCTAATTAGAAAACAAAAGAATTAACAAATCTCCTTCAATTTCTAATTTTCTTCTGCAGCGAGGAATTTGAATATCATCTTGATTTGATACAAGTCGACTTTTATTCTCCCGAGATTGTGTACCTTAAGATAAATTGGTTTCCACTATGTTTGTTGCATGATCGAAATTCATCTTTGACCATGTATGTACAAAGACTGCAATGCATGAACTAATCTTAATATAGTACTGTGGACTTTTATTTTGAGCTGTTTAAACTTTAATGTCCTCCTTAAATTGCAATGCTTAGAAAGAGAACAAAGTAACCTAAGAGGCTACTTATAGATATTAAATAACGATCTTTTATTGTCTAAAATCATCTTGCAGCCAAAACTTTTTCTTCCGAAAATTTATACTTATAATTGTTATTTTTTTTTACTATGATTCGGTATAGTTTTAGTACTGATCTTAGAAAATAGCTGAAAAAAAGTTTAAAACTCAAAAAAAAAATTAATGTGTGGGTTCAGTAATCCATCAGAATTCAGCAGACTTCAGGTGGTCTGAACCTGTGTACACATTTTGAGGTGTCCGGACATAAAAAGTCAAGTTGGACCAAAACCAAACGCCACACAAAAATTAACCCAATCTTCTCACCAATAGCATTTCCCCTTTCTCTTGGATCATCATTGACCCCATGAGGGATAAGCCTGTGAATCTTCCAATTTGTCCATGTACCGCAATTAAGCAAAGATACAGCTAAGATTCACTGCTCCAAAACAGTTTACAATGCAACTTTGTTTAATTTTCAACTCTCTGCAATCCAATCTCCCAAGTGTCAAGAAACCTTTGCTCTATTCTCTCTTCTTCTCTGCTCTACTCTCGTTTTCTCTTTCATGGAATCCCTCGACAAACTGGAGCTCTCTCATTGGCTCTATGCCTCTATTTATGCCCCTGCCTCCAGCCTCTCTACTCTCACTCAGCATTCGACACTCACTGATCATCAGAATTCTATAGCTCTCAATCTTAGTAGTTCAATGGCTTCCTCCTCCTCCTCCTCGACCGCAGCCTCTACCTCAATGAATGCCAATGCCATTCAGAACTCGATCATGCTGCCAACCTTCGTGGTTCCGCCTCCAGCTTCTCATTCTATTGTTGCTCCTCTATTTTCACAGAATAATATGTTGGTCGGACATCAGCCAACATCACAAGACACAACGAGTCTTCTCCATCTCAGACTCGATGTCGACGGCTGTTTAAGAGAATTAAGGAGGAGACAGCTGGAAGGCACATCTATCCTTGGAGAAGCCTCCTCATTCTCGCCTTCTTCTAATCCTGGCCCTTCTATTCCCTCTGTGAGTTCAGTGAGTTTTTTTTTTTTGCCATTTCTGTAACACCCATTTATCAATTATTACTATTGTTTCACATCATGATTAAAGAAGGAAGGATTGATTCGTGATGAACAGACGCTAAAATTTGTTCTCGAGAAGCAGCTAACAAAAAGCGACGTGAGCAGAATAGGGAGGATCATTCTTCCCAAGTCTCACCTATTCTTTCTTGTTCTCTAAAAAAAAAATGAGAATGTGTTATATATATACACACACTTTTCATTTAGTGTTTATAACATGATTATCTAACACGCACGTTTCAATAACAAACAACAGAAGCCGGCAGCGTCTAAACTTCCCATTTTGCATGATAAATGGGGCACGACTTTAATCGTCAACGATGTCTTATCCTCTGATATATGGAGAATGAAATACAGGTTATTTCTTCTCTTTAATCCCGTATATTTTCAGTTTTGTTTTCTTAATTTATAGCTTTTATTTGTTTTTAATATTATTCTAAATTTCTTTCGCTCTATTTTTTTTAGTATTATTCTAAATTTCTTTTGCTTTATTTTTGTTGTAGATATTGGCCAAATAATAACAGTAGGATGTATGTCCTAGAAAACACAGGTAATACGAAGCAGCACTCTAAACCTCTACTTAATTTACCTCATACAAGAATCTCTTGATATTATTTAATTTGCTTCCTAATATTGATTTTTGATCCATGTGCCTGACCCCGCCTAATTCTCTTTTGGTTCATGTAGCCTACCCCAAATACTTGGGACAAATGGCTTAGTGTTGTTGTTGTTTGTAATATTGATTTTTGACTATTTCTATGCTTTCTCAACTACATGTTTTTGCATATATCTCCAGGTGATTTCATAAGAAAATATAAGTTGACATCTGGCGACTCTATCGCAATATATCAGGATGACAACAAACAAAATGTAATTAAGTTTCTGTACCCTTTAATTATTAATAACTATGAATGCGCATTAACAATATAATTGTAATTGTACATACCTTGACTCTTTCTTTCTCGTTCTTATTGTGATGAGAGCAGTTCATCTGTGCAAAGAAATTAAAACGGCCATCACATCCCTTGGAACTTGCTGCATATGAAGATGGAAGAACAGAAAATAACCGGATTACAATTGGAAACAATGAGAATCCGAAAGCCAAGGAGCAGGCAAGTTCTTCATGCAATATCAGCATCGGTTATCCAGCTATTAGACCAAATGGGAACCGTGGGATTTATGGGATGAAGGTTTAGATGTCGATGAAGACTTTACTGACTTCAGCAATCGTAGTCTAATCCAACACAGAAGATCCCCAAGCTTTGACGATTGCGATTTTTCTATGTTCGATTTTAAGCCGGACGAAGATGCTGGTAATGGGAGTGAAAACAAAAAATAAACAATGACACATATCAACAGAAGATAAAATTCTTTGTAGAAATGTATTTGTGCATAGTTTTATAAAAAAACAAATATTGGAATTTTACATAAAAGAATATCATCAACACATTTTTTTACAGAAAGATATGCTTATGAAGTTCTAAATTTTGTGGGTTCACACATTTTTTGTTGAACTCTGTATACATAAAAGTTGTAAATGAAAAATCAGAGACATTTATTGTTTACATGAAGAATCGGGGCTGTTAGGATTCAAGGAAGTGGGCGGAAGTGAGAAAGTTGGGAAGTGTCATTTTTCACTTTCGCTGTCCATCCAAACACCGGAAAAGAAAATGAGAAACCCCTTTTCATTTTTTCCTTTTACACAACCAATTCCTCACTTCCAGCTGCTACAGAAAATTTTGTGGTCATGTAATTCTCATTTGTAATTGTAATAAGTTATAACTCAAATCAGTGAATTTTGCGGTCATGTAAATCTCACTTGCATTTTAATTACAGTATAATTTTTTCATAATTAATTTTATTTAATACTATTTTACGGTCAACTTTATGGTTAGCTTTTTCACTTCCACTTTCACATTACTAACCAAACACTAAAAAGCACAATATACTTTTTCACTCTTATTTTTCAAATGTTAGAAAAGATACAAACAAATTCTCATTTTTCAAAAAGAGAAAAAAAAACCTACTTCTACTTCCTCACCTCCGCACATTTCCTTGAATCCAAACAGCATCAAAATGATGAAAATACTTCACATTCAACAGTACCATTTTTCAATTCATGGTTTTAACTGTTTTGTGATGTTTTTGATAATGAATTTCCAATCATAACTGATAGTGATTTCTACCATAACATTTCCAAGGACCTCTATTTTTGAGCCATTTTATGTAAACATAATTCTTTCTTGAGGTAGACTTGTGTCATATATATCTTCATTTATAATTTTGACAAAATATATCTTGTAGCTGGCTAGTTTAGTTCAGTTAATCCAATTCTAGCCACATGAGACAATTAAATTTAGGGTTATTCTCTTGTTTACCAACCTAAAATTTCATATTTCTAAATTTAACGCTCAAATCATCATAATTGCTCAATTAACTCAATTTTTTTTCTTCATATTTCTAAAATAATACACATCGTCAGTTAAAGAGAATCAAAAAGAAATTTTCTCAGCATTTTTGTCAAAATTTTTGTAAAATCCCAAAATCCTTAGAGGTCCATCGCCTCCCACCCTCCGCTCTCTGGCTCGATCTCGCCCGAGATCGTCTATCTCTCCTCGCTCCAGTCCCTCATCTTTGCCATCAACAATTTGACCGGCCTTTTGCCCCTCGTCGTGCGGCAACTCCCCCGCCCTCACATGCGAGCTCCAGACCCTCCGCTTTCACGGGAACAACTTCTCGTGCTCGAGCCGGTGCCGACAGTGCCTAGCCTCAGCTACCCCAAGCTCAAAGTTATCAGCTTGGGGAGAACAATCTGCCAGGAAAGTTCCCCCGATTCAACAATAAACAAGCTTTCAAAAAAAAATATATTGGTCTTGAAGAAAGCATATATAGAACATAATAAATCCTCTGAATTCAACTGTTTGTGTATAGAACCCCCATCTACATCATTATCAAATAATAATAGAATCATAATCATAATCATAAAGCAGATGCCTAACACACAAATTAGAATTACAAGCACACCAGAGTCAAAGAGGAAGTTGTTTTTCTATTGCTTCTAGGTTGACTTCTGGCACTTGTGCTTGATCCAACTGAACCCCATGGTGGTTCCCGCCTTCACCTTCTTGAGCCTGGTGGTCTTCTTTGCTTTGGTCTTCTCCACCCTGCCCTTCTTGCTGTTGCCACTGCCGGACTTGGCCTCAGAGATTGGGTTGGGGTTGTCTTCACCGCCGCCTCTGTCGTCATTTCGCTCGCCACCGTTGTCCGCTCCTCCGCCTCACCGTCCACAAGAGAGTAGGAAAGTGAGGTTAAAGAGAGTAAGAGACACTAGAGAGAGAGAGAGAGATTTGAGGGGAAGGGAGACTCAGAGAAAAGAGATTCAGAGGAGAGAGAGAAAGATTGAGAGTAGAAAGAAGAGAGAAGAGAGAAGATAGAGCTCGGAGAAGAGAGAAGATGCGGGGTCAATGTGTGAGTGTAAGGGTAAAGTAGTAATCTTCCTCTTAACTGTTGAAAAGCTAACATGAGTTGATGATGGTGATAAATTTGATTATTGTTAAAGAATTAGAGGATAGATGAGCAATTATGATGATTTGAAATTTTTTAGAAAGAAACTTTAGGGGTAAATATGAGAATAACTCTTAAATTTAAATTATTTTTTTAAAAAAATGGATGGATATATATATATAGAAGAGAGACTTGTGTCATTCTAGAAGGACTTGAAGATGTATTGAGTGGGAAGGATTCAAGGCCAACGGAGTTTCTCTCTCCATATATATAGAGAGAGAGATATAAACTTGTGTCATTTTGGAAGGATTCGAGGTCAAATCCTCCCACTCGAATACAACATTTCGACATGCAAACGCAAGATCCATTCTATTGAAGTTGATTTATATTATTACAAGCAATTAAAAATCAAAAATCATGTATATTGAATACTTTTTTCATCCATCAAGTAGGTGCAAAATGGACGGCCGAAATAACATATTGCTTAGATCTACGTCTATAGATATACAAATTCTCAATCCGATCATTTCATCATGATCTAAACACTTAAAAACCCTTACACAATAATTCTTCTTAGATTTCAATTTTTTTACACTGTTAAACTAACCAACTCACTATTTTTGACTGTCCATTTTGCGCATATTAGATGATGAGTAAAAAGTATTCAAAATACATTAATTTTGATTTTTAGCTACTTGAAATAATATTGATCAAGTTCAATGAAGTGGATCTTGTATTCAAATGTCGGAGGTTCGTATTTGAGTGGGAAGGTTTCAGCCTCGAATGTTTCCGGAATGACACAAGATTTCCAGAATGACATAAGAGAGAGACTTGTGTCATTCCGGAAGGATTCGAGGCTGAATCCTTCCCACTCAAATATCAACCTCTCGAATACAAGATCCACTTCGTTGAACTTGATCTATATTATTTCAAGTATCTATAAATAAAAAATTAAGTGTTTTGAATACTTTTTGCCCATGATCAAGTAGGAAAAATACGAAAAATCTAAATAGGGAGTTGGTTAGTTTAAAGGTGTAGAACATTTGAAACCTAATAAAATTAGTTTGTAAGAATTTTTAAATGTTTAAATCATGATCAAATGGCCGGATCGAGAATTTATATGTCTAAAGTCATAGATCTAACCAACTCACTACTTTCGGGCGTCCATTTTTTGTCACTTGATAGATGTACAACAAGTATTCAAAATACTTAATTTTTGATTTATAGATACTTGAAATAATATAGATCAACATCAATAGAGTGGATCTTGTATTCGAATGTTAGAAGGTTGTATTTGAATGGGAAGGATTCTGGCTCGTATCTTCCGAATGACACAAGTCTCTCTCTCTCCCTCCCTCTCTCTCTCTCTCTCTCTCTCTCTCTCTCTATATATATATATATATATATATATATATATATATATATATATATATATATATATATATATATATATATATATATAGAGAGAGAGATAGACTTGTGCCATTCCTGAAGGATTCGAGACTAAATCCTTCCCACTCAAATACAACCTTACGATATTCGAATACAATATCTATTCCGTTGAAGATGATCTATATTATTTCAAGTATGTATAAACCAAAAAACAAGTATTTTAAATACTTTTTGCCCAAACATAGTAGGGAAAAACAGACGTACTAAATAATGAGTTGGCTACTTTAACAGTGAGGAACATTTGAAAGCTAACAAAAATTGATTTGTAGGGGTTTAAATGTTCAGATCATAATCAAATTGTGGGATCAAGAATTTGTATGTCTAAAGACATAGATCAAACAAACTCACTACCTTCGGCCATCCACTTTGCGCCGCTTGATGGGTGGACAAAAAAATATTTTAAATACTTAATTTTTAGTTATTTTAAATAATCAAAACCGACCGATGGGAGGTTTTCTCCCGCGACTCTTATATAAAATGTGTCTGTTCGTCTGTCCTCTCCCATATTCTTCCCTCCTCATCCTTCTCCTTCCTCCTCAGCCTCTTTCTCCTTCACTTCTTTTTTCGGGCGATTTACACCGCAAGCGGTATACTAGTACAGATCAATTTTAACAGAGTGAATTTATATTTGAATGTCGAATGTTAATATTTGAGTGAGAAAGATTCAGACTCGAATTCTTCCGGAATGACATAAGTCTATATACATATATGGAGCGGATATTTTCATCCCAAAAACTGATTCTGGCACCCCACTGATTAAGGCGCCCAAAATGTGATAAAAACACCCCCCCCCCCAAAAAAAAAATGCAAAATATTCTCTACTTCTCCTCCCCCTTCACCCATGCTGGCCTCCTTCCTCCCCCTCCTCCCCACGGCCGCCCCCTCCGATCTCCTCTCCCCCACTCGGCCGTCCCCACCCCTCCTCCCCCTACTCCGCCCAATCCTCCCCAGCCCCCCGGGGGATTTCCCTCCCTTTTCCCCATCTGTTCGACCGGAATCCAGCCGAACAGATAGGGCTCTGTTCGGTCGGATCCAGCCGAACAGACAGCTTTCTATTCGGCCAGATCCGGCCCAACAGAGCCCTGTCTGTTTGGCCAACAGATGAGGAAGGGGAGGGAGATCGGGGGGCTGAGGGTTGAGCGAAGGAGGGGAGGAGGGGTGGGGCGGCGGGGGGAGGGGGGGAGGAGATCAGAGGGGGAGCGAGGAAAGGCCGGGGAGGGAGAGAAGGAGATCAGAGAGGGGGGAGTGGGGGGAGGCCGGAAAGGAGGAGAGGGGAATGGGGAGTTGAGGGAGTAGGGGGAGGAGGAGGGGAAGGCCGGGGTGGCCGGGAAGAGGGGGGAGGGGGGGGGGAGGGGGGAGAAGGAGGGGGAGGGAGAGAAGAAGAAGAGCATTTTCGTTATTTCAGTTGGGAGTAAAAAGGGAATTCAAAAATAATGGGTTTAAGGGTGGTGGGATCAATTTTTGGGGCGGAAATAACCGCTCCCATACATATATTTGAATCCTTCTCTCTCCTCCTCCTGCAACCCCTCTCCCATTCTCTAACAGCAAAACCCAAGCCCTACCTCCCTCTCACCCTCACCTCACCAATACCAACTTTGACATCGACACCACCTTCTTCGACACCGTGGACCCACCTAGGACCTCCCCTTCGTCCCCCAAGCCCCGTCGAAGGTCTACGTCCCTCCCCCCACCCCCCCTCGACGAGCTCCCCCAGGAGTCCGAGGACGAGGTCGCTGCAGCCTACAAGGAGATCTATGGCCCCACCTACTGCGGTGTCAGCGTCCTCGACAACGACATCTACATCATGGACTCGAAGGTCAAGAAGAGCAGGGGCGACCAACTGGGGAAGAAGTGGGAGAAGGTGAACGATGGGTTCGAGGAGCGGGTGGTGCAGGCGAGGAGGGTCACCAAGGTGGTGAAGGGAGGAAAGAAGCTGAGCTTTAGGGCGATTGTTGTGGTTGGGGATAAGAAGGGGAGGGCCGGGGTCAAGGTCGGGAAGGCCAAGGAGGCGATTGATGCGATTGCCAAGTCGGCGACCAATGCTAGGAGGAACATCATCGCAGTGCCGATGACCAAGTACTCGACTTTCCCACACAGGTATGTTGAATTGCTCGTATTGAAAATTATGCTATTTTGTTCACTATGTGCATTCGAAAGTTTAGGGGCTTGCTCTGATCTGATTAGGATTGTGCCTCACAGTTGGCACCAATGTAGTGTGATAAAGAATTTGGTTATGGTGATGGTAATGATAATGGTTGTTGGATTTATGAGATGAAGGAAATTGGGTCTAACTTGTTTGCATTCCTTTGAGCAATTTCTGTTTTCAATTGTGGATTAGATTAGATAGATTGTGCTCCTAATGGAGCTGTATCCTTAAGAAAGTTTACTAGGTGAAATCAAATTATTGTGACTTTGCCAATGTCCTGCGTAATACCATCTTTTTAGTCAAGTATCTTTTTTGTAAAGCAACAATGACAAGGATGTTGGAATTGAAGAATATGAAAGGTGAATCTTCGAGTTAATTATGGCGAGATCCGTTGATCGAATCAACTGGATGATGGTTGGAGTGTGTTCTCCTTCCATTGGTGATGAACGTGGTATATTCACATGTTCAATTCCGACTTCGAATGAATGAGATATTCAAGTCCAAAGTTTGCTTAATTCAAAGCCAAATGGGACTAAAGGAAGCTAAAAGCATTTAGTCCCACATTGGCCGTGTGATGGAAGCTTATGGGGTATAAATAGAGAAATTTGAGAACAAAGGGCGTGCCCTTTGGGTACTTGGAGTTTTCGCGCGCGAAAAGGAGGGAATTATGCTCGCACATGCGTGCGCGCGCGCCGCCGCTGGCGGCGGCCGGGCTCGGGCTCGGGCTCGGGCTCGGGCTCGGGTCTGGGTCTGGGTTCAGGTTCCCTACCTGGACTGGTTCTTTTTGAATCGGGTTTCAGGGTATGGGCCGAACAGATCCGCTCCACTCCACTACCCAATCCGCTCCAGCCCGCCAACGGGTGTCCGCGCGAACGGATCCGAACTGTTCGCCAACCGCTGTCGGAAAACCGACCGTGCGGTTGAACGGTTGCGACGGTTCTGCCAAACCGTCGCAACTGTTGACTTTTGGCGGACGAGAATACCCTTCCAGAGCGCTATAAATAGCGCTCCAGAGGTTCATTCTCAGACACACCAACAGAGTTTGAACACACACTCTCTCTCTCTATACTGAGTTCTGAACTGTTCTTCCAACGTTCTGAACTGTGCTTCCAGCGTGAAGTGGAATCCGCGACTTCCAGCGTGAAGTGGGAATCCGAAGCGACTTCCTAAAAGGAGATTCTGCCAAATTGTTCTGAAAGGGGAATCAGAAAATTCAACATATTCTTTTATAAGAATTGTTGTCTGAATCTGATACTTCTGAAGAAAGATATTCTTCAACCTTCCTTCGTCCTCAACAGTGGGTGCTCCTCCAGAGAGTAAAGGCAAATATTCGTTTGAAATTTGTCCTTGTACCGCTGCTTCAACAATCCTGTGAAGGTACTGGTTGACTACGGTTCGACCGTACGGTGATTTGGTAGTGCTATCCAAATACCGTGAAAGAGTGTTGTATCTTGGGAGACCAGCGTCCATTATCCCGTTAGCACCAGTGCGGGGGGACGTAATTGTCTTAAGGAGATTCGCTTTAAGCGTACCTCACTCTAAATACTGTATAAGTGGATTAAGTCCTTTATACAGGGGATATACTTTACAGTATATCGAGACTGACTTAGATTCAGTCTAATTGGTGCTTTAACCAAGGAAGGAAATTGAAAGGTGGTTCTTAAATTAAGGAACGTTCTATTGAACGGAAAACCTCCCACCTGATATTTGCCGACCTGGCCAATTAGATTGTTGATAGTTCAGTGATCTTGATTAGTTGTCAGATTGATTCTTGTTAAGCAGAATATCCAACAATCTTAAGACAATTACCGTTTCTTACTTCTGTTCTGCTTAAACTTGCAGAAAATATCTGAGACAAATCAAGATAGCTCCAGCAAGGCAACAAACATACCGCTCCAAGGTTTGATGCCTACTCCACTTCCTAACCCGAAGCCGGAGAAGCCAGGAAAGTTTAACGGCACAGAATTCAAGAGGTGACAACAGAAGATGCTCTTCTACTTGACCACTATTCATCTGGCCAAATTCCTGCAGGAGGATCCACCAGAACCCGGAACTGATCGGGACTCAGTCCTTGCAGTCGATGCTTGGACACAAGGTGACTTCCTTTGCCGAAATTATGTTCTTAATGGACTGGATGACTCTCTTTATAATGTCTACAGTCCTATCACTACGGCAAAGAAGTTATGGGCCAGTCTTGACAAGAAGTACAAGACTGAAGATGCTGGTACCAAGAAGTTCGTCGTTGGACGATTTCTGGAGTACAAAATGGTGGATAGTAAGACTGTCATCAGTCAGGTGCAAGAGTTCCAACTTATCTTGCACGAAATAGAGGCCGAAGGTATGATTCTTCCTGAAACTTTTCAGGTTGCAACAATCGTGGAGAAGCTCCCACCTGCGTGGAGAGACTTCAAGAATTACCTGAAGCATAAGCGAAAGGAGCTAAAGTTGGAGGATCTCATTGTGAGGCTTCGTATAGAGGAGGACAACCGCAAGTCCGAGAAAAGGAGCAGCAAGAACTCCTACGAAGTAAAAGCAAATGTGATCGAGGACTTAAAGGGGAAAGCGTCTTCTTCCAAAAGCTTGAAGAGAAAGAAGCCTTCCCAGGGGTACAAAGGCAAGGCTCAAGACGGCAGAAACATGCGCTTCAAAGGGACCTGTTACATCTGCAACAAAGAAGGTCACAAAGCAAATGAATGTCGCAGCCGTCTTAAGAAGAATAAGAAGAGCCACCCACAGGCGAACATGACCAACCATGAATCACCAAGTCTTTCAGCTGTGGTGTCAGAAGTAAACCTGACAACCAACAACAAGGATTGGTGGGTAGACACTGGAGCTACCCGGCACATCTGCTCGGAGAAATTGTTATTCTCAGAATATCAAAGGCTAGAGCAAGATGAGCAATTGTTCATGGGTAATTCAGCTTCCTCAAAGATTAAAGGAAAGGGCAAGGTCATCCTGAAGTGGACATCGGGAAAGAGCTTACTCTTAACGATGTCCTTCATGTTCCAGACATCCGCAAGAATTTGATCTCCGGATCAATACTTAGTAAGAAAGGATTTAGAATTGTATTTGAATCCGACAAATTTGTACTTACTAAGGGAGGGATGTATGTGGGAAAGGGCTATCTTGTTGATGGACTTTTTAAAGCCAATGTTGCAGTGGTTGATAAAAAGTCTGTGTATTTGTACCCAAAGCTAATAAATAAAGGAAATTCTTCTATTTATTTGCTTGAGTCTCCTAATTTGTGGCATGCTAGATTAGGGCATGTAAATTACAAGTCTTTGAAAAACTTGTCTAATCTGGGATATATTCCTAAACTCAACTTGAAAGAAATTCGCAAGTGTGAGATTTGTGTTGAGGCCAAGTTGGCTAAAAATTCATTTCACTCAATAGATCGAAATACAGAACCTTTAGGGTTAATTCATAGCGATCTATGTGACTTGAAGTTTATGCCAAGTAGAGGCGGTAAAAAGTATTTCATTACTTTTATCGATGACTGTACAAGATACTGTTATGTGTATCTTTTTAAACAGTAAGGATGAGGCAATAAATATGTTTACAACATATAAAGCTGAAGTTGAGAATCAACTCAACAAGAAAATCAAGATTCTAAAATCCGATAGAGGCGGAGAATATGAATCAAATGATTTTAGTGAGTTATGTGCTAGTTTTGGTATAATACATCAAACTACAGCACCATACACTCCTCAGCAGAATGGAATTGCTGAACGGAAGAACAGAACTTTGAAGGAGATGGTTAATTCCATGCTCGTAAGTTCTGGAGCTCCGCAGAACTTGTGGGGGAAGCTCTATTAACTGCAAATCATATTCTAAATAGAGTACCCCACAAGAAATTTGGTCTAATACCATTCGAGTTATGGCATGGAAGGACACCTTCCTACCATTACCTCAAAATGTGGGGGTGCCTAGCAAAAGTGCTAGCACCATTACCTAAAAAGACTAAGTTGGGAGTAAAAATTATGGACTGCGTATTCATAGGCTATGCCTTGAATAGTAGTGCCTACAGATTTCTGGTTCATAAATTAGAAATACCAGATATTCATGTAAACATGATTATCGAATCTCGAGATACTGTGTTCTTTGAAGATATCTTTCCGTACAAACGGGAAGCAGATAAGACTTCTGGGAAAAGAACACACGAGATGGCATTCAGGGACGAAAGTCCCGAGGAACCAATTGTTAATGCGGAAACTGAACCAAGAAGAAGTCAGAGATTTAGAATCTCAAAATCTTTTGGTCCAGATTTCATAGCATACGCTATTGAGAGCGAGCCTCAAACATTCAAAGAGGCTATGTCAACCCCAGAAGCACAAATGTGGAAAGAAGCTATAAATAGCGAAATAGAATCCATACTAAGTAATCATACTTGGGAATTGGTAAACTTGCCTCCTGGAAGTAAACCAATTGGGTGTAAGTGAATTTTCAAACGAAAATTAAAACCCGATGGATCTATCGGTAAGTACAAGGCTAGATTAGTAGCCAAGGGTTATCGGCAAAAAGAAGGACTTGACTACTTCGATACTTATTCACCAGTAACAAGAATAACGTCCATTCGGATGTTAATCGCAATTGCAGTATTGCACAACTTAGATATCTATCAAATGGATGTCAAGACTGCATTCTTAAATGGTGAATTAAATGAAGAGATATATATGGAGCAACCTGAAGGATTTATAGTCAAGGGCCAAGAACACAAGGTGTGTAAATTGGTAAAATCCTTATATGGTTTAAAGCAGGCTCCAAAACAATGGCATGAGAAATTTGATAGTGTCATGATCAAAGATGGATTCACTATCAATGAATGCGATAAGTGTGTTTACACGAAAACAGTTGGAGATGCATGTATCATTGTTTGTCTTTATGTAGACGGTATGTTGATACTTGGGACTAATATTGAGATTATTAAGTCCACTAAAAGAATGTTATCCAACAGTTTTGATATGAAGGATCTGGGGGTTGCTGATATAATTTTAGGAATTAAAATTACTAGAACACCAGATGGAATCAGTCTATCTCAATCTCACTACGTGGATAAGATGATAGAAAGATTCAAGGATCATGGGATAAAAGAGAATGCAAATCCTTTTCTCCCACACGTCCACCTTCGTAAGAATACAGGAACTGGGATACGCCAGTTGGAATATTCTCAGATTATCGGAAGTCTAATGTATTTGATGAATTGCACTAGACCCGATATTGCTTACGCTGTAAGCAAGTTAAGTAGATACACTAGCAATCCTAGTGATCTACATTGGACCGCTTTACTACGAGTATTGGGTTACGTATCACATACCAAGGAATATGCCTTGAGATATGGACAGTATCCACATGTACTGGAAGGATACAGTGATGCTAATTGGATTGCAGATTCTGAGGAATCAAAATCAACTAGCGGATACGTATTTACTCTAGTAGGAGCAGTGGTATCATGGAAATCTTCTAAGCAAACATGTATTGCCCGTTCCTCTATGGAATCGGAATTCATAGCCTTAGATAAGGCTGGAGAAGAAGCAGAATGGCTTCGACAATTCTTAGAAGATATACCATTGTGGCAAAAGCCAGTGCCCGCTATATGTATACACTGCGATAATCAAGCAGCTATATCTAGGGCACAAAATGTTATATACAACGGTAAGTCTAGACATATTCGTCGTAGACATAATACCGTGAAGCAGTTGCTCTCAAATGGAATTATCTCTATTGACTTTGTATCGTCAAAGGATAATTTAGCGGATCCGCTTACTAAAGGTTTAAGTGGAGAGCGTATAAACTGCGCATCGAGGGGAATGGGTCTAAAAGCCTAACCTTACCGAGTCAGCTTAATGGAAACCTCACTTAGCGACTGGAGATCCCACGGACTAAGTTCAAGAGGAAAAACTAGTTATGATTGACTCAGCAAGTAAGCACTTGGGAGCTTGACTCCAATCCATTCCTAAGGTGCACATAAGTGCTTTTCTACAAGTGGGTTAAGGATAAGCTTAACGCTTTTAATGATGCCTATATCTTGTTACTAAACAAGTGGAGTAGAGTAGACTACTCTTAATAGGTCCATCACCTATGTGAGTATAGAGTTGGGTCGGCTCTTTGGGAATTTCTATGGAGGCTGTTATTCCCTAAAGATACTCTCTGAAACCAAGAATGTCCAGGGCCAAAACGGACACAACTGAGAACCAAAATTGATTTGGAAAGTTACTGTGTGAAGCTTGTTGACTTGGCTTACACTAACGGCTAACAATTCAAGACCTGGTTCACTGATTAGCCAGTAAGTCCGATAAAGCTTTCGCTATGGAAGGTTCAAGACCTAGTTCACCTATCCTTATGCAGTTTCTTTTCTCAAGTACCTTTCACAATAGAGTCAGTCTCTTGTGTGTCATTTCCTTGAATTCTCCATTCATTGTGGGGGATTGTTGGAATTGAAGAATATGAAAGGCGAATCTTCGAGTTGAATTATTGCGAGATCCGTTGATCGAATCAACTGGATGATGGTTGGAGTGTGTTCTCCTTCCATTGGTGATGAACGTGATATATTCACATGTTCAATTCCGACTTCGAATGAATGAGATATTCAAGTCCAAAGTTTGCTTAATTCAAAACCAAATGGGACTAAAGGAAGCTAAAAGCATTTAGTCCCACATTGGCCGTGTGATGGAAGCTTATGGGGTATAAATAGAGAAAATTGAGAACAAAGGGCGTGCCCTTTGGGTACTTGGAGTTTTCGCGCGCGAAAAGGAGGGAATTATGCTCGCATATGCGTGCGCGCGCGCGTGCCCGCGCCGGTGCCGAGGCCGGGCTCGGGACCGGGACCGGGTCCGGGCTTGGGCTTGGGTATGGGTCTGGGTCTGGGTTCGGGTTCCCTACCTGGACTGGTTCTTTTTGAATCGGGTTTCAGGGTATGGGCCGAACAGATCCGCTCCACTCCACTACCCAATCCGCTCCAGCCCGCCAACGGGTGTCCACGCGAACGGATCCGAACTGTTCGCCAACCGCTGTCGGAAAACCGACCGTGCGGTTGAACGGTTGCGACGGTTCTTCCGAACCGTCGCAACTGTTGACTTTTGGCGGACGAGAATACCCTTCCGGAGCGCTATAAATAGCGCTCCAGAGGTTCATTCTCAGACACACCTACAGAGTTTGAACACACACACACTCTCTCTCTCTCTATACTGAGTTCTGAACTGTTCTTCCAACGTTCTGAACTGTGCTTCTAGCGTGAAGTGGAATCCGCGACTTCCAGCGTGAAGTGAGAATCCGAAGCGACTTCCTAAAAGGAGATTCTGCCAAATTGTTCTGAAAGAGGAATCAGAAAATTCAATATATTCTTTTATAAGAATTGTTGTCTGAATCTGATACTTCTGAAGAAAGATATTCTTCAACCTTCCTTCGTCCTCAATAGTGGGTGCTCCTCCAGAGAGTAAAGGCAAATATTCGTTTGAAATTTGTCCTTGTACCGCTGCTTCAACAATCCTGTGAAGGTACTGGTTGACTACGGTTCGACCGTACGGTGATTTGGTAGTGCTATCCAAATACAGTGAAAGAGTGTTGTATCTTGGGAGACCAGCGTCCATTATCCCGTTAGCACCAGTGCGGGGGACGTAATTGTCTTAAGGAGATTCGCTTTAAGCGTACCTCACTCTAAATACTGTATAAGTGGATTAAGTCCTTTATACAGGGGATATACTTTATAGTATATCGAGACTGACTTAGATTCAGTCTAATTGGTGCTTTAACCAAGGAAGGAAATTGAAAGGTGGTTCTTAAATTAAGGAACGTTCTATTGAACGGAAAACCTCCCACCTGATATTTGCCGACCTGGCCAATTAGATTTTTGATAATTCAGTGATCTTGATTAGTTGTCAGATTGATTCTTGTTAAGCAGAATATCCAACAAAGGATATATTTAGAAATTTGGAAGATACATTGTGAAACGGTTAAAGAAGTCGATGGCAATCCAAAAGATGAGGCAGTTCAGAGATGTTGCTAGCAAGCGTGGCATTCCAATGGAGGAGCTCTGGAAATGATAAGGCCCTGGGGAATGAAATTCTTGTTTTTGTTTCATAGTTGTTTCCTTTTGTTATTCGCTTTGGTAACAATGTTGTAGCTTCATCAAAGAACAGGATGTTGTGCCTTCTATTGTTGTTAAAATTTTCAGTTCATCTTTATGGAAGAGCTTATTTAAATGAATCTTCTGAAACTGTATCTTCATATTGTTTTAGATAAAGATATGAAAGTGAGAAGGTTGAAGAAAGGGACAAACTGGTAAAATACCCATAGACTGAGGGTGGCAATAGGTTGGGTCGGATTGGATTGTGTAGGTCCTGTGGGGGATCCACTTGGGGATCCGAGACCCATTATTTATTGGATCCAGATTCAGATTGAATTATCAAGATCCAATACTTTTGCTCAGTGTGCCAATTTCAGTTACATTAAGAATCAAATAGTGTTTGTTATTTCTTGCCCATAGGTATTGTTGTGCTCTAATTTTTTAAATTAATATTATATGCATGTCTCTAAACACGAGTACATGATCTTAATACATTGTTTTGGACCAAGTAAACTTCACCATAAAAGTATTGGCCAATCCGGGCAGGATATATAACAAGAACGCTCCTAGGATCCAAATCCTGTACCTACGTGATCAGATATGATTTTGAGGATCGAAATAAAAACTGGATTGAATTTAGATAGAGTTTTTCAATGAGTAACCACACCCTTCACTTGCGACTTATTGTTATCTCGATCTAATCACAATAATCATCCTCATTACAAACTCAAAATAACACTTACAAGTGCACATGGATCTCCATACACACACGCGCACTTAAAGATCAAACAATCTAGTTTATAAGTTTAACACATATTACATAGCATACATATCCAATTTAGTGTTTATATACAAGCATGAAACTATACATGAATGACAAAATGTAATTAAGTTCACAAAATTGGATTCTCCATGCAGTCTCTAAAAGAAACGCTCATATAGCTTTAAGCTGGGCCTTTGCCCTTATCACTACATGAAAATATTGTTAGTTTAAATGGTGAGCTCAACACTCCAGTGAGTAAAGTCATGCAAAGAATTCCACGGAGTGGTATACATGTTACAATACGAAGCATGATTTGTGCACCCGGTAATAAAATGAACATTGAACAAGATAAAGAGGAGCTCGATGATACAGTAAATACAATGCAATCAGAATAGTATTCTAGTGATCCTATTAATCAATCGGAAAGTCAAGTTCACTTAGCTATTTAATTTATTAATCTCTTGTAATACTCGTATCTCACATGATGTCTATATTATCCAAATTTATCTCAATAATTAGCACAGAAACTCACAACATATCAAGTAGTCGTTCTAATATCTTTTTATCTCACAGAACTTATGATATAATACTTTTCATTTTATTATATTTATACACGTATCACACGAACACAACACATAAAACATGCAATGCAGATATGCACATTATCTTTTCCCTTCTCCTATCCCACCACCTACGTACTCTAATTAGGCTAATCATGAAAAATCAAGCGATTCTAACCTTTCTTACCCATGCATTAAGTGGTTACAAAAAATATGTTATATTAGTCGTAAAAAAAAAATGTCATTTGATGCATGGGCAAAAAGAGTTAGAATCACTTAATTTTTCATGGTTAGAATATGTAGATCAAGATGAACGATTCATCCATGGAGTGGCCCACCGTGGGGTTCTCATGAAACTTAATTTGAGAATCGTTCTCATATTCATATATATATATATATATATATATATATATATATATATATATATATATATATATATAGAGAGAGAGAGAGAGAGAGAGAGAGAGAAGAGAGAGAGAGAGAGAGAGAGACTTGTGTCCTTTCAAAAGGATATGAGGTGGAATCTTTCTCACTCAAATACTAATATTTGACATTCGAATACAAGATCCACTTCATTGAAGTTGATCTATATTATTTCAAGTATCTATAATCTAAAAATCAAGTGTTTTGAATACTTTTTGTCCATCCATTAAGTAAGGAGAAAATGGACGGCCTAAATAGTGAGTTGGTTACTTTAACGGTGTATAACATTTGAAACCTAACAAAATTTAGTTTGTAGGAGTTTTTAAATGTTTAGATCATAATGAAATGGCCGGATCGAGAATTTGTATGTTTAATACATATATCTAATCAACTCACTACTTTTGGCCGTCTATTTTACACCGCTTGATAGATGAGCAAAAAAATATTCAAAACATTTGATTTTTGCTTTGTAAATACTTGAAATAATATAGATCAACTTCAATGG
This sequence comes from Agave tequilana, assembly GCA_038442645.1. Taxonomy (NCBI): domain Eukaryota; kingdom Viridiplantae; phylum Streptophyta; class Magnoliopsida; order Asparagales; family Asparagaceae; genus Agave; species Agave tequilana. Next base: position 109,127 of record JAVJIF010033509.1, on the reverse strand, counting down.
AGTGGATCTTGTATTCGCATATCGGAGGGTTGAGTCTGAGTGGGAAGGATTTGAGCTCAAATCCTTTTTGAAGGGCATAAGATTCACTCATTAAAGTTAATCTATGTGTGTGTTTTTTAATACACGTGTGAAAATACACCTATGAAAATACACTGTAATTCATCCATATGTATGATCCAAACTATTGATTATGATCTCCATGTTATAAAACTTATCTGGGTCAAATTTCATATGAATTGAAACTTTCTAGCATCTTCATCTCGAATAACAATAAATGGTATGTAGCGGTCTTAAAATCTGGTATATGAAATAAAAAATTTCAATTCACATGAAATTTGATTCATATGAGTTTTAAAACATATAAATCATAATCAATAGTTTGTATCATAAATATGGATGACCCATGGTGTATTTCATAGATGTATGTAAAATCTTATGTTTCACTCTGTATTAAAACATTTCCCATATATGTGTGCGTGTGTACGTGCGTGTGTGTACGCGCGCGCGCACACACTCACCAGAAACGGATCTAGCATAAACCAGACCCGCTCCGTTTTGAGCCCGAGTTCGGTATTCATCTTTAGTAGATTCTGAATTCTAGTTTCGTTACAGTAGCAGAGAGTGGGAGCATGAAAGAAGACGACGGAGATGAAGGAAGAAAGCGAGAGGAAAGTGGGTCACAGGATACTTACGAGGCGCTGCGAACCATCGCAACCGCTCGAGGTACTATAGTCTTTTTCTCAATTATTCGGTTTCTATATAACAATTTTGCATTTTGTTGATTGATTGCTTGTAAAACTTGAGTCTTGATGTTGCTGTGATTGGGGATTTTGATTTCGGGGTTAGTGCTAGGGTTTTGAGGAGGTTGAATTAGAAACATGAAATGTGGTTAAGGTCGAACCGTATATCGATTCAAGAGTTGGCCCGAGATCAGATATTTTGATCCCAAATTTAATCTGATTTGTTTTTAATATTGAATTGTTTTAAAACATCAAGAAGGAGATTGTTATAAACAGGAGCACAGACAAAAAAAGCAAGGTGAGAATTTATTTTCTAATGACTTTTGAATAGCTTTTTCTATGAAGAACGAACACAAGAAAGGAATACCAACAAAGGGGCAAAAAAATTTAAAAATAGTGCTCTGGTTGTGAAGTCTGCTATCTGAATAATACCATGATACAAAATCACCAAACGTTAAGCATTAAGAACTATGTTGCATGGACAGAGACATGCCTACACGTGCAAGATACGACACAGTACACCAACACACAACAAATTTCAGAAAGTACATAGAAAATAGAAGTATCATATCCTATGCATGTGTGGCTTTATGTTTGAAGTGTCCGTGATTTCTAGATTAAGAACTTCCTCAAACTATTATATGATACAGAACAATTAATAACCAATCCATTCAAACTACGAGCGTAATTGCCTGGTTAAGAGTGCTTAATAATTCACTGAAAACTGGGGATAAAATGAGAGTATTCTGTGTTTGGTGTAGAATTGTGGAATTCTATTTTCTTGAATGGCTGAGTCATCCTGTGATCAAGGTTTCTTTGTGGATTTAGTGTTTTTCCACTAGTAATCTTATTGAGATTGCCAATTAGTTGTGGTGAATTTCTGGAATGAATCAACAACAGTGAACTCCAACTCCCAAAGATGCCACACAACCTAACCAAAGTCACTCCTGTACCCTCAAAACCACCATGAGTGCATACAAGCTATCATTCCCCCAAACATCGTGGCAGCCATCATAGTGCCCTCGCCCTCGCCTCCACCACTGTCATCACACTTGCTATCAGAATTTGTATATCATCTTCTTGAAGATTATGAATTGACTTTTCCTTGTGGTTTATACTACCTCCATTGTGTACTTACACAAGGACCAATTTCAAAATGCGGGCAATATTACACTGAAGAAATTGTTTAACTTGCATATTGTATCACACGGTTTTACTTGTTAAACATGGTTAAGAGAAATGGAGAAACTTAGAGATTTCCTTGGGATCAAGGAACAAGCTGTTTGCATAATGGACACAAATGATGTGAAGGAGCTACCGAGGGAGATAGATTATGTCCGGATTTCTTTTTTTTTTTTTTTTTTCAATTAGTTTTACTCGGATTGAGTTAGATTAAACTAATCCTACAATTTAAACATCAGTTCAGGATACACTAAAGTGAAGAATTAGATAGTACTCATCACGTGAAGACTAAGTGAAACAATACCAGCCTTTTCATCATTTGGTTCAATTATTTTTTAATCTCTTTTTATTCTTTAATGAACGATATATAAAGGCCGAAGCTTTACTTTTATAGGATAGTTTTTAGAATGAATATAGTGAGTATTCCTCTTATCTATCTTTTCACTTCCTTTTCTTCCTCATTTCCACTTTGTGCTTCTAGTTGCTACGTCTTTTCAATGTGCATCCAGTATAAGTCCTTTCTTCCTATAAAACAAATGATTGTATCCTGATATTACAACTTAAAAATTCAGATTATTTCATTTAAGGAGTAGGTAGGCCATTTTACTTTCTACTCTGTGCCTTATAAAGACTGCTGCAGTAAAGGGAGGGAGGTAATCTGCACTAATCAGTCCAATGAATTAGTTGTCTTTTTGTTTGTTTATCTTGATTTTATTTGTGATTAATAAATAAATTTCATGGGTGTTATTTGAAAACATTCATGTATTACTTCATCTACTATTATAAAACCAAATCGATCAATGAGTTTCTTAAAGGTCCCATTCAAGGAGAGTACAAGATGCATCGACGCCTTCATAAATTTATAGCAATTACAGTACACAAACACACATATAGATGTATAGACATGTGCAGATATGTCGTATAAGTATATGTCAGTAACCATCTTTCTATGTTCGCCAGCAAGTTCCCATCTTGCCCTTGCAACAGTCACCTGCAAAGTTGGCACCAAATTCACAAGATTGACAATAAGAGTTCATCATTCTTCTTTGCAGCCTTCTTGCTTTATAGTGAACTCCAGAACCAGCTCATGTTGATAGGAGAAAAAAGAGAGATGATGATGACATTGATGAGCACGACCATGATGATCGTCAACATCTTCCAGACTGGCCTTTGGATTGTGTTGACACTTAAAAAAGACAAGATTCTTATTGGTCCGAACAATGTCTAAACTTGTTGACATTTACAAAAGACAAGTGACAGACAAGCTGACGACTAGTTCTGTACTTGTTGATATTTACAAAAGACAAGTAACAGATAAGCTGACGACCAGTTTCCACCCATCTCCGAGGGACAAGGAAGCAAATTGGATTCTACTGATCAGACAGTAAGCCCAGATTGTCTCTAAACAGACCTCAGCAGGTCTAAGATGCTAGCACTTAGCATCACATGAGCCCAAAGGGATAGCCTCGCTTGAGAGGCTAAGATCACCTAACTTCGCCTTGAAGCCATTCACAGCTCCGTCAGGAAGCTAACTCATAGCTTCGCCGGAAGTGCTCAGTTAACTCTGCAGAGAGTTAGCTTCGCTCGAAGCCACACACAACCGCGCAGAAGGATGTTCGGTAGCTTCGCCACAGATGTTATCTAGCTCCGCTGAAGAGCTTTCTTCTGACTTCACCAGATGCGCTTTCCAGCTCCGCTGCGAGCTCGACGCGGGCAGCTCCGCTGCGGGTCTGCTATGGTCAACCTTTGACCAATTAAATCTCCAGATGAGATCAAATCTAATCGGATTGAGATCAATCCAATCAGGATCAAATCTGAGATTAAATTTGGCAGTTGATTGCCATAATCTCTCGACTCTCCTAAAACGAGTAAGAGGATCAGGGGAAATCTTCCAATTATATGGAAAGGATTAAAACAGATCAAGAGGATCAACCGACCTGCTACTTCTAGCTTCGCAGAAGCTGATCCTAGCCTCGCAGCAAGGCTGCTTTCCAGATTTAAACAGATTTGATTCAATCTGTTTCTATATTTTCAAGGGACAATTATACCCTTGCTCTCCCTATAAATAGCCCACCAGGGGCACAAGGAGAGAGGAGTGCACGAAGACCTCTCACACACGCAAGGACTTCTTCACGACTTCTCGAAAGGACGCACCGCACGTACAAACAGAGATATATTCTCTTGAATTCAGAGACTTTTAGAGAGTTGCTTCTCTAATCAGGGTGCTGATACCCTAATACCTCCCTTCTTCTCAAGGAATCTCTGGAACCAGGCGAGAAGTAATTCCTAAGCGAAGGCGGTTTTGAGAAGTAACAAGAGGGTTCTACCAACCTTCTGTTCTCTGATTCTCCGAACTAGGCGAGAAGGGAATCTCATCGCTCGCATCGTCAAAGGGACAAAGTGGTCGCGCGCTGACCTGACTCCTATCGGCACACTTCTCCAGAATCTCTGAGGAGATCTACTTGTAATCTTCTGTATTACTTGTAATTTAGCTCCTCAACTTCTCTTTTTGTAAGTTTTCCCCTTTGCAAATCAATGGAAAACAAGATGGCGACTCCGCTGGGGAAAGATTTCTCTACTGCTGAGAATCAAGTGTCGCAATGTGACGAACAGACCTTCGGGTCTATCTCTGAATTCAAGGAAGCCGGTGCAGCCAGAGCCTCTCTGGCTAAATCTTCAATACAAGTCTCTGCGGAGACAGATAAGGTTCTCTGCGAGCCTACTGCGGTCCTCTGGCGCAACAAGGAAGCACGCCCGCAGTCCAAGTCCTTCACTTTCGAGAACCTGGTCGTTCGCTTCGACCAAGGAAAATTTGAAGAAGTCCTTTCTGGGGGTGGTCTAATGCTTCATGCACGGAAGCATAGAAAGGTCTCCATGACCAAGGTTTCAGAACAGAAACCAGAGGCAGAATTCTGCCAACACCCTTCAGCCTCGCGTGTGGCTAGTCAGGTTCTTTGCGAACCTAAGTATCCTCTGCCAAAGCAGATGTGGAGGCCAAAACAGAAGGCTCTGGGCAAAGCCTCAGGCGTAGCTACGCCAGAAGTGCGTCTCTCGCGCGAAGAAAAAGGCAAGATGCCTGCCTGCTCCAACAATACTGCTAGCCGCAAAGATACAAGGGCGACAGTACCTTCGCCCAATTCAAGATCAGTAGCGCCTCGCGCCAGTCTCGTTCTCACGAACAAAGCTACTGTACCACAGCGTACGCGCGGCGTCCATAGCCGCGAAGCCCAAGTCAAAGCACAACAGCGTGCTTCGTTCGCTCTTCGCAGCGGAGTTAAGGGATTGTCCCTAAGTGCTGATAGCGTTGCTTATGCAGCTTCAGCGCCCAAGGGCGTTTCCAAAGCTTTTAGCCGCGAAGCTAGAACCAAGGCACTATCTAAGGCTAATCGCCTTCGCAGCAGCATAGCGGATAAAGCACCACAGCGTGCTCCGCTCTCCCGTTCATCAAGCGCTAAGCTCATGCCTTGTGGCGGAGCTAAGGGATTGTCCCTAAGTGCTGATAGCGTTGCTTATGCAGCTTCAGCGCCCAAGGGCGTTTCCAAGGTTCTTAGCCCCGAAGCTAGAACTGAAGCACTACTCTGTGCTAATCCCCTCTGCGGTGATAAAAGGAGTAGGACATCGTCCTATGCGCGATCCAAAAGAGCTTCTGTGCTGGATCGTTTAGGCCCAACTGGGTCTGACTGGCGGGAATTCTTGACGAACAAACGGAAGTCGAAATCTTTTCGAACTACTCCCCCTGTTGTCAACAAGTGGGATGTCAGCTGGTGACACTCCACTCGGTCTATTGCCGGCTGGGACCAATCCCCGCCACTTCTCCAGGCCGACGATCAGTTTTTGATCGGCTGTCGGTACAAACCCCGGTGAAACATCATAAAAGGAGCGTCTCGCGAGATCTACCCTCTGCATCCGTCAACATGACCGAAAGAGGACGAGAACTGCGCAGGGGCAGACAAGCATCTGACGACACTCCCTACAACTCCCCGATCCAGATTACAGCCCAGGCTTAGGCGAAGTCTTGGTGCATGAAGAAGGTGTCTTCCGAAACACCAGATCTAGGGTTGCGATACCCTACAGTTATGAACAACCATCTTCCTCAACGGTAGTAACCTCGCCGGAACCAAAGAGAAGATCAGTCCAGTGGCCTGATGAAGAAGACGAAGACAGCGGGTATGCTTCTTCGGCGACAGTCAGCTCGATGCGAACAGACAGAGCATCAGTAAACATGGCTGATAATGGTAATGATGACCTTCGTCGACGTTTGGAAGCTCAGGAGCAAACTTCCAAGACTCAGCAAGAAGCTCTGGACAACATTCAACAGATGCTCGCTCAACTCCTTAATAACTGGAATAACAATGATACCTGGAGTAACCATGACGAGGAAGAACATCTTAGCAATGACCAGCCGAAGACGGAAAAGTCCAAGGAGGGTTCTTCTTTAGACGCTGAAGTCCTTAAGGGCCTTCAAGTTCAAATCACATCCCTAGCTCAGAGGGATGAGTTAAAGAAAGTAGGGACAGTGCGTCCTTACCCGTTGGAGTGGGATTCAGTGCCATACCCACCGAAGTTCAAACCACCAACATTGCATACCTATGATGGAAAGAGCTCGCCAAACCAGCACATCTACTATTTCCGGTCTCAGACCGGTAATGTTATAGACAATGATGCTATCATGGTTAGGCTGTTCATTGGCACCTTAAAGGGGGTAGCATTTGATTGGTTCCGAAGTCTCCCTCCGGGCTCTGTCAATTCTTGGATCTACCTGGAAACCCGATTCCTTTCTCGTTTCTATGAGGACGATACCGAGGTAACCATGGACAAGCTCCTCTCCACCGTACAGAAGAAGGGCGAATCTGTCCGTGACTATATTGAGCGATTCAGAAACTTATCTTTGATGTGCCCAGCAGGGATGCCATTACCCATGCTCTTACAGACGTGCATGTACAACTTCTTAGACCAAGTAGAGGTTCGCATGGTGGCTGTCAAAGCCCATACCTGGAAAGAACTGGTCGAACAAGCTGAGATAGCCGAAAAGTCAGCTAAAAAGTTCGAACCCTCTACCCCTAAAGGCAAATGGGGTATGAACAACAAAGGACGTAGCGACATAGCGCAGTCTTCTCAAGCTAAAGGGAAGGAGACTATGTCCGTTGAATTGTCCGGGGATGTTCAGTCGAAGGCCAAGAAGAGCGGCTTCAATAATCAGGAGTCTAGGTTTCCTCCGAAACAGTACTCCTTCAGAGATGATCAGGTGGTCACAATATTCCATTTACTCCACAAAGGGAATAAAATGAAGCTACCAGAGGCTCGACGTCCCAATGAGATAGGACGCACGAACGATCCCAAATACTGTCTCTACCACAGGATGATTCACCATTCTACCGACAAGTACTCTGTCCTTAAGGACAGAATTCAAGCCTTGATCGACGCCGGAGTCCTGACACTGAAGTCAGAGCAGAAGAAAGTCACTGCCAATATGGTGACCCTCGAGTTCGGCAAAACCCCAAAGGTCACAGTTCCTGACGGGACCTATCCAGTCCCTGCGCCACGGCTGGAAGTCAAGCATCCTGCAGTTAAAACTCAAGATAATAGGGGTCTTATTCCCTTGACACTGGAGACAGGAGAAATCATGTGGATACACCCAGACCTTATCCAAGACGAACAATGGGATTCAAAGAAGTCCAAATTGAAGGGCAAATCTTACAATATCATCTCCATCCTGCCGGATGATGGCAATCTCTCTCAGCGACTCTGATAGGGGCGGAATCTCGTTATAATCCTATCGAGAAAGAGTGTTTAGCCTTCAAGCCCAACATGATTCCTCGACAACTCATCATGCCGAGGGGAGTAGCATGGCTAGCCCGACTCAAACGGTAGTTGGTAAAGGCATATCAAACCCGTTGACAGCTGAGGATTTGCTAAAAATCCTAAGGGACCTGTTCCCATTTGATTCCCTTTCCAAAATCACTTACCAATTCTCATCCATGGAATGGTAAGACCACATACAAAGATCTTTCCATCCATTTCGCTGTTACGTTAACATTAAACCTATGACAGTGACTACCTTGAGCTTGGTGGCGTCTCAATCGGTTATGTCATTGTGACCTCTGAACCGGCAGACAGCCAAGTCTCAATTTCGAGCTTGTTGACATTTACAAAAGACAAGTCTCAATTTTGAGCCTGTTGACATTTACAAAAGACAGGTCTCGATACTTGTTGACATTTACAAAAGACAAGTATCACCCTTTCAGTCCGACAAGGACTACCTTGAGCTTGGTGGCGTCTCAATCGGTTATGTCATTGCGACCTCTGAACCGGCAGATAGCCAGGTCTCACCTTTCAGTCCGTCAAGGACTACCTTGAGCTTGGTGGCGTCTCAATCGGTTATGTCATTGTGACCTCTGAACCGGCAGACAGCCAAGTCTCAATTTCGAGCTTGTTGACATTTACAAAAGACAAGTCTCAATTTTGAGCCTGTTGACATTTACAAAAGATAGGTCTCGATACTTGTTGACATTTACAAAAGACAAGTATCACCCTTTCAGTCCGACAAGGACTACCTTGAGCTTGGTGGCGTCTCAATCGGTTATGTCATTGCGACCTCTGAACCGGCAGATAGCCAGGTCTCACCTTTCAGTCCGTCAAGGACTACCTTGAGCTTGGTGACTTCTCAATCGGTTATGTCATTGCGACCTCTGAACCGGCAGATAGCCAAGTTTCATCATTTAGTACAAGTAATGACTGTTCCTCAGAAGGCTACAATACAACTTGGAAGCGACAATTCAGAAAGTAGAACAAGTTGGAAACACGACAGAAAGGTCAAAATAAAATTACTTTTATTAATTCCAAAAAAGAAGTGATACATGGAGGCGCATATATTACAAGCTATAGGGGTGCGTCATAAGATTTGATCCGTCCCTCAAGAGAGGCCAGCCTTGCCTTCCTATCATCAGCAGCCCTGACAAGAGCCTGCGACCTTAGCTCAGCCTCATTAAAACTCGCCGTCTGGGCCAAGCGAGCTTCAACTTCAACCAAGGTTGCCCTCTGAGCTAGCTCTTGCCGCAAGAGTTCGTCATTCTGAGCCTTAAGCTGCTCAAGCCGGGCGGTCTCTTCAAGACGCACTGGTTCAACCTTGAATAAAAGAAGATTTGCCTTCCTGATCATCTCTTTGGCCTTTTCAATTTTATCTTCGGCGTCAAGAAGAGCGCTGCTAGAAGCATCTATGGCGTCCCCGAGCTCGACCTTCCTCGTCTCCAAGAATTTCAAGTCTGAAGAAATGGCCTTAGCGGCTTCCTGAGCGGCGAGATGGGCTTCATGCATTTGAGCGACAAGGTGCGTAAGCTGCTCATTAACCGAAGACTCCAGGTCTGAATGGTTGAGACGGCGCCATTCCTCTACATCCCTCTCAAGTTGGTCTACCAGGAGTTCCAATGTAGTGGCCTGGTCGTCCCCTCCGAAGTCTCGAATACTCTCGATGTTTCGGGAAAAGACCACCTTTAGAGCAGAAAATGAAGTAGACGAGCCTTTCAAAATCAAAGCGATGGATCGTCTCAAGTTCTTATAAAAACTATCGACTAATTCGGCCAGAAATTCAATCTCGGCCTCAATCACTCCTGGCAGACGGGCAGCCTCTGAAGATTCCACCGGCTTTATCGACACCACCGTGGAAGGAACGGTAGAAGCACTGGCTATAGCAACATGAGAGATCGTCGGTGATCTCGGAGGAGTCTTCATCGAAACCAGTACACTAGCCACGACCGAGGTCGGACTAGTGACTACTTCCGGGAGAACGGGCTCAACCACCAGCGTCGGGGAAGTAGGACTTGTAATCACCCTCAGCTCCGCACTTGGCAAGATAGATGGCGCCGGCGAGACTAAAGGTCCCTCACTCGTTGATATAGTTGGAAGTGAGGTTGCCTCCATGACTACGGTCCCCTCAATCTCTGTTCCTCCGGTTGGTTCAGGCTGATAAGAGGGCAGGTCACCATACAAGGCATCCAACTCAGCAGCATCCGCTGCGGTCGAAGCACTTGCTTCACCCCTGGTTCCCTCAGGAAGATCAGTTGGCTCCCTTGAAGTCGACGCACCCAAAGGCGGAACACCTGCAACAACACTTTGCTTAGGCAAGGCACAACAAATAGCGAGTGTTAAAAGGTCACAACAATACCAAAAGATAATGTCGCCTCAATCGTTTTGGTGGCGGTATCAGTCTCTGTGGGCTCCATTGGAAAATCCTTGGCGGAGTCAACACGAATGGCCGGCCCGCCTTCGCTTGCCGAACCCTCCGTGGTCCACCCAAGGGAGCTAGAAGTTTCGGAACTTCCTTTCGAAGTCCCGGCGCCCGAAGGACCGACGCCAGCCGCACCGTCTCCAGACCCTTCTGAGACGGCAAAATATCCAGCCTCATCGCCCTCTTTATAAGTAAACAAGGGATCATAATGTTCCCCTTGTTCTCCAACAGTGTCAGCTCTCGGGCTTCTCACCGCCTCGGCACCTGAATTGCAAAGCAAGTAATGAGCTATCCGGAATACATGAAAAGCATACTACAAGGACGAAACTGATCTTACCCGGATCCGGAGTGGCTTCGCCAGTAGTCGGTCCAGGAACCGACGGTTCAGCTACTAATGGGGCAGGAGGAGGAAGTGTCGCAGAAGGTTCGCCCTCTGTAACAACCGTAGGAGCGTGACGTCGGGGCTTCTTCACCAACTGCTTCCTACGAGATCCACCTCCCGCTTTCTTTTGAAGTGGACGTCAGGATCCTCTTCCTCCACTTCTTCTACATCGGCATGTTCTATGAGAGCTGTCCCCACCACGCCAGAAGCAGCTGCTGGAGCCTCAGCACCTGTCTCCGCTTCAAAGCGAGGACTTCCTGCGTCCGAGGCTTCGCTGTCATCGACAGCAACGAATTCCTCTATGCCCGGGACGCGAACCCTCTTACCCTCGTTTTTCTCAGAGACCTTCCGCTTTAGCCGCTGAGAAATTAACTTCACACCCGAAGAATTAACAGAGAATCCAAGGGGTGTGGAGTTAGAAGTTGCATACCACTGGCAGAAGCCCAGGGTTGTCAGAAAGTTAGGAGTCCTCAGCGGCGTGCACAGCCGCGCCTCGGTACAGCCTGTGATAAAGAACCGCCAGGCACGGGCTCCATCAATGAGGCTCCCCATGAAAGCCAGATTGCTGTTTGGGTTGCCCACGTACAGTTGGTCATAACCAAACTGACGGGCGAACCGACTTGGAACGTAAGGCTCCAAGTAGCAGGTGTCCCCGCTTCTATACAATAAATGTGAGGGCCGAATGCTGACCAGCCAGTTAAAAATTCCCCGGCTCAATGACGTCTGCCCTTCCCCCACGTCCTTGAACTCTTCACTATAGCCCGCATCCCGAATATAGGGGAAGCAACGAAAAAAGCTATAGACGTCATAGCGGCGCAGCAATTTACGGGCCTCAGCCACGTAAGTCTTCTGCCATGAACATCCTTCGAATCGGCGGAGAAGCGCCGTTCGAACACCTTCTGGGGGTCCTCTCCGGCTTCAATCAAGGAGGGACAGTGCAGGGCAAACCACGCCATCAAATAAGTGTACGGCAGACCTATCCTGGGGTTGGGTCCGTCGCGGGGCAAAACAGTCCCCTTTTCACGCTTCGTCGTTGGCGGCCTACAGAAAGCCCGCGAAGGCCTCTCTGAATACAGCACACCATGGCCGGAAGAAGTCCCAAAGAGCAACCATGGACTAGACGAACAGGAGGCAGTAGGACAGTCGGATGAATAACGTCACCCGACGAAGATGGCACCACGCACCTCTTCAACCAGACCGTCAAGAAACCAGCCAGCAGTGCCTTTCGGGACATCGGCCGACGAGCCTGGTGATGGAAACTCCGAAGGATATCACCTTTCTCATAAGGGCCGTCATCTTCCACAATCAGATCCCCTTGAGAATGCTTGTGCATCCGGCTAAAGATGTCTTCGTCAGCAACTCCACAATGAGCCGCTTCAGGAGTGTTTTCCATATCGGGGAACAAATAATCTCCCCAGCTCTTCAAGCTGCATGAAGTTCCCTTACTGTTTCCATGCATGCTGGAGCAAATGTACAAATGGCACATCAACTCCCGGTAGGTCTCAAACAAGGTGGGCTCCTGCTTCTCCAGAAGTGCCAATTCCGCCTCGCATGGGAAGTATTCTTCATATGGGAAGGATCCCAAGGGCAGAGCAGAGACTTCCCACATCTCATGCAGAGCCATGCCCAGTTCGCCAACAGGGGTGAAGAAAGTCCCTGTAGCCGGGCAGTATAACTCGAAGATGGCGTAGAAGCACGTTACGCTCATCTGAATGCCGTAGCAGGTCACCCTGACGGCCTCATAAAGGTTCATCCTCTCCAGATCCTCCTCAAAATGAGCGAGGACATATAGAGCCAAATCCCTCCACCATGCCTTCGGAGGGTGAATCCAGCCTGGAGTCCTGAAATCAGTGGCCGGGTAGTTCCCATAAACCTTAAAGAATTGATTGCCAAAAGTCGGTGCCACTGCAGGATTTTCTCCCACTGGGATCTCTCGCAGTACATTCCCAGGTTGTAGGCCCATTATGCAACGAGGAGGCCCTGCTCTTGCATAACCAGGAGAGTGAAGCATCAATTTCCCTACGTGGACGGACTCGGTACTCCGACTCACTTGCCACGGCATCTTCCGAGCCCTCGTCACGCATTGGAAGAAGGACAGAGGAAAGTGTCGCTTGCTTGACGGAAGATAGAACTTCTCGCCATCCATTTGAAAAATCCATTGTCCCTCTCCGCCCAACAGCTGGCGATCATGGTCTGGCGCCGCGTCTCCAAACATGAAGCCGGGCTTACGATGGATTCTTCGGTCAGAATCTTCAAGAGGAGCAGTAGTCAAAATGCTCCTCATGGTGCGCTGGTCCCCACCATAAATAAGCGTGTCCCGAGCAGGAGAGCTCCGCTCGCTGAACAGAGAAGCTTGCCCTTGGAACTGCAGGCTAACATTGCCATCTAACCCCATGGCCGTGCCAAATAGATTATTCAAAGGATCAGGAGTATAGTGCACTGCAAAAACAAAGAAAAAACTATGATTAGTTCATCAGCCAAACAAAGGCTAAAACAAAAATGCAATTTTGTTAAGGCATAGCCTCGCTCTCCGAGCGAAGCTGGCCTAATGATAGCTTCGCCCCAAAGCTTAGCTTCGCAGCTGCAGCGTAACTCCGCACTCCACACGAAGGCAGGATACAGGAAAATATCCAAGTGTTAGCTTCGCTCTAGAAGCTTAGCACAAAAGAATGCGACACAGCCCCAAGGGCTAACTTCGTCAGAAGGATATTATGGTCTAAGGATCATTTTAAGGGCATTAAAGTCCTTTTCAGTCGCGTTTGAAAGGACAGCTTCACATCCTGTTATTCAACAGGATGTAAACCGCCTAAGGGATAGCTTCGCCTGAAAGCTTGAAGAAGAACTCTTCAGTTCTTGGATTCCCGATCAAGAAAGCAAGGGAAATTCAGGGAATTGAATTCCCTAAGAATAATAGATCATAATTGATCATTTTTGGGTTCATCCAAAGATAGCCAGAGATCAGCTTTAAGAGAGAGACAGCAGTCTCTAATCGAAAGGGAAAAATCCCTACCGGCGATTGGTCGTTCGATGACCGGAGGAGGAGAAGGACCCTCCGCTGCAGAAGTTGTCACCTCTTTTCCTGCTCGTCTCTTGGGAGCCATTGAAGAACAATGCAAGTTCTTGAAGAAGAAGAAGAAGAAAAGAGTCAAGTGCTCTGTAAAATTTTTAAAGAGAAGTGATCCTTTCTCTCTCAGCCCGATCAGGCTTTTATAGGCTAATGATCGCCTGAAACGACGCCTCGAAACAGTAAAAGCTGTCGTTTCAAATTAATTTGAAACGGCGCCTAAAGCGCCTTCCCGAGAAGCGCTGATTCAGCCCCACTAAGGGCTAACTTCGCCATGAGTCAAATGCGGACTTCGCACAATGCATCAATAACTTCGCCGAAAGGATTGCCTTAGCCTCGCTAAAGGCACAGCCCGAACTTCGCGGGAAACTTATATTAGCTTTGCTGGAAGCTCATTCCTGCTTCAAAAAGGATCCTGTCTTTAACTTCGCGTAAAGTCTAGCTCCGCCGGACCAATTCAAGCGTTCTCAAATCAAAAAGAAGGCATAGCAAAATTAGATAAGCAGAAAATAAATCTTTATTGATTTAAAAAGAAAGGTACATTGATGCTACTACATCAATGTTGTGTTTCATACAACAGAATCATTTGCTCAAAAGGCATACAAGTGGTCTTATCTACTTTCAAGCGAAACCAACTGGACACGAAAGGCCTTCCTCCTGCACAAGGCCGTAATCTTTCACATAATGACAGATGGTGCCACCAGAACAGATGGTGCCACCAGAACAGATGGTGCCAACAGGACAGATTGTGCCACCAGGAAGTTGAACCTTCCGTAATCAAAATTGGCAAAAGACTGATCGCCACCAGCAGGTTGGGTCTTCTTTGATGAAAATTGGCAATGGGAAGATTCGCGACCTTACAGGTGACGTCCGCTTTCCCGAAGTGGATCATCTCGGATAAGCGGCTACCAGCCTCGCCTTGAAATGGATCATCTCGGATAAGCGACTGTCAACCTCTTCTAGGAACACACATCAGTTGCCCCAGTTTGTTCCTCCTGCTTAGGATTAAAGTTTCAACCGGAAAAGCAAGAGGCAACTTCTTGACCTCTTTCGTCAAGTCAAAAGATTGGCGAACATGGCTCACTGCAATGCGAACTGAAACAAGTTAGCAACAGGTTAAAAGAAGAGTTGCAAAAGTAAAATGCTAAGTCAAATTCTTTGGGGCGAAGCAATTTATATCCGATTCAGTTGCATAATGAATTTCAGATTCAGTTAAAGCAGAGGGTAGCCTCGCTTGTACAATGATGATGGGCTAGCTCAGCATAAGCCAAATCCTAGCCTCGCCTATATGGCTAAGCCAGACTGATCCAGAGGGACGCAATCTTAACCCCACCTATATGGCAAGACTGGCTCAACCTTGAAGAGACTTAAGTCCCAAGTTTTGCCTGTGTGGCGAACTTAACAGGCATGCAATTATCTTTTTTTATTCAAGTGATAGCTTCGCTGGGAAGCTGGGCTGAAGCCCTTCTCTGCAAATCAGTCAAACGTAAGGGAAATCAATCCCTGAGGTAGCTGTTAAAGTTAAGTTAAGGGAGATAAACTCCCTAAAGGTTATCAGTTTATTGGTAAAGTCTCTGGATGACCGAGACTTACCGGTCCTTGGCCGGGTAATAACCAGAGTGGGCATCCCTACTAGTTCAGAGATCTGAGTATCTCTCTCAACCAAGAGAAGAGAAGAGAAAAGCAGACCGCTTCTCTTCAGAGGACCTCAAGTGTCCTATTTATAGGCCTCATGGCCTGAGCGTTGCCGCTTCAAGTATGGAAGCGCGAGCGCATTTAAGGCATTAATTGAGCCTTAAAAAAGGGAACGGTTTCCCTCGAAACCGTACAAGGAAGAAATGATTTCCCTCATTAAGGCATTTATTAAGCCCCGAAAAAGGGAATATTCTCCCTCGGAAGCGCACAAAGGAGAAGTAATTCCCCTCGATTAATGCAAAAGAGGTTATTATAACCTCGAATAAGGAGCGATCCTTCTCGTAACTGGCCGAAAGCAGTTGGCCTCGGAAAGGAACATCATTCCAAAGCGAACTTATTCCGGGAGGCTCGGACGCGGAGCTACCCAGACGCGAAGCTACCCAGATGCGAAGCCACCCAAACGCGAGGCTAGCTAGAGTCGCGAATCTACACGATTCTTTGGCGAATCTATCCCAAAGCAGGATTAAAAGCGAGGCTGAACTCAACCACTATGACGACGTTCGTACTTCACATACCACCGATCAAAGCAATTCAAAGTATTTCGAAGTCTGAGCCATTGCAGACTTTCGAAAACTTTGAAGGGGTCTTGTTGACACTTAAAAAAGACAAGATTCTTATTGGTCCGAACAATGTCTAAACTTGTTGACATTTACAAAAGACAAGTGACAGACAAGCTGACGACCAGTTCTGTACTTGTTGACATTTACAAAAGACAAGTAACAGATAAGCTGACGACCAGTTTCCACCCATCTTCGAGAGACAAGGAAGCAAATTGGATTCTACTGATCAGACAGTAAGCCCAGATTGTCTTTAAACAGACCTCAGCAGGTCTAAGATGCTAACACTTAGCATCACATGAGCCCAAAGGGATAGCCTCGCTTGAGAGGCTAAGATCACCTAACTTCGCCTTGAAGCCATTCACAGCTCCGTCAGGAAGCTAACTCATAGCTTCGCCGGAAGTGCTCAATTAACTCTGCAGAGAGTTAGCTTCGCTCGAAGCCACACGCAACCGCGCAGAAGGATGTTCGGTAGCTTCGCCACAGATGTTATCTAGCTCCGCTGAAGAGCTTTCTTCTGACTTCGCCAGATGCGCCTTCCAGCTCCGCTGCGAGCTCGACGCGGGCAGCTCCGCTGCGGGTCTGCTATGGTCAACCTTTGACTAATTAAATCTCCAGATGAGATCAAATTTAATCGGATTGAGATCAAATCCAATCAGGATCAAATCTGAGATTAAATTTGGCAGTTGATTGCCATAATCTCTTGACTCTCCTAAAACGAGTAAGAGGATCAGGGGAAATCTTCCAATTATATGGAAAGGATCAAAACAGATCAAGAGGATCAACCGACCTGCTACTTCTAACTTCGCAGAAGCTGATCCTAGCCTCGCAGCAAGGCTACTTTCCAGATTTAAACAGATTTGAGTCAATCTGTTTCTATATTTTCAAGGGACACTTATACCCTTGCTCTCCCTATAAATAGCCCACCAGGGGCACAAGGAGAGAGGAGCGCACGAAGACCTCCCACACACGCAAGGACTTCTTCACGACTTCTCGAAAGGACGCACCGCGCGTACAAACAGAGATCTATTCTCTTGAATTTAGAGACTTTTAGAGAGCTGCTTCTCTAATCAGGGTGCTGATACCCTAATACCTCCCTTCTTCTCAAGGAATCTCCGGAACCAGGCGAGAAGGAATTCCTAAGCGAAGGCGGTTTTGAGAAGTAACAAGAGGGTTCTATCAACCTTCTGTTCTCTGATTCCCCGAACCAGGCGAGAAGGGAATCTCATCGCTCGCATCGTCAAAGGGACAAAGTGGTCGCGCGCTGACCAGACTCTTATCGACACACTTCTCCAGAATCTCTAAGGAGATCTACTTGTAATCTTCTGTATTACTTGTAATTTAGCTCCTCAACTTCTCTTTTTTGTAAGTTTTCCCCTTTGCAAATCAATGGAAAACAGATTGTTCATGAAGGTCCTGTATGATGATTAAGATCTTCATCACTGGCTTGGGGTTCTTTCATGAAGATCTCGTACATGTAATCAGATTCCAATGCCATAATACATGCATATTTTGAAATACATGATTTAATGTGTATAGTAGTATTTTAATGTGTATAGTAGTATTTATTATGTATAAACAATTTGTATTAAGAGTTATCATTATCTATGTGTGCTTTCATAACTAATAGTTTTACATTTCTATTATTATTATTGGTGATTATTTATAGTAGATGTTATTACTATCATTTCATTTCGATTAATATTATTTATTATTATTGTTGTTGCTGTTACTAATATTTATATGGTTGTTGTTGTTAATATCATATTTATTTATTATTATTATTGTTTATTTTTAATTATAGTCACATATATTATTATTATTGCTACTACCATTAACATTGCTACTATTATTATTTTGTTGATATTCTTTTTACTAATATTTCATTTCATGTTCTACCCATTACCCTTTAGCTTAACCCATTAGCCCAAAATCCAAAACCCAAACCTGTTTGGCCATAATCCAAACCCAGTACACCAAGTCAAATCCTAATCCTAACAACAAATTCTAAATCTTAACCAACTCTATCTAACCTAATCCCATCATAATCTACTTTCTTCTCCCCTTCACAACCACTTTTTCCCCAAATACACATCCCCTCCCCCCAGCAATAACCCCTTGGCCGACCTTCTCCTTGGCCGGATCACATCCACCATCTCCTTGCCGCTGCCTCGAGCTCCGCACATCTCTCCGGCGAGCTCTGCGAACCCGCCCCGGGCTCGCCCATTCTCCAACATCCAAACCCACAGCGACAACACCTCCATCCTGGCCGAGACCCCAAGCCCAGCGCCTATGCCTCACCCGTGTGCTACTTCCCACGACAGACCCTTTACACAGCCCTCTCTTTGGCCGGCCAAGCATCCCCTCCGGCGAGCTCCTCGAGGCACTCCGGCAGCCGATCCCCTCCGCGAGCACTCCGGCATTCCATCGATATCCTATGCGGCCTCCGCCCCCTCCGCCGGAGCCTCCGCGGACCATGCGCAAGCCCATGGCTGTGAGTCCTATCAGGTTTCTCCTCTCTCTCCTCATCTCTGCATGTGTGTGTGTAAGTTATAAATGTATGTGTAATTAATTTAGATTTGTGTGCGTGTACATTGTATTAATGTGTGGGTTCTCTCTTTTTTATCCTTCTGTTACTCTCTGTGTGCATGTGTGTTGTGTGGGCGTGTGTGTCTCTATGTGCGTCAATGTTTGTGCGTGTGTGTTTGCGTGTGTGGGTATGTGATTGTAGGTATTTGTGTTATTATATATTAATGTGTGAGTATAGGTGTATGTTTGAGTGTATGTATGTGAGTATACACGTATGTATGTATTATGTTAGTATGTGGGTATACGCTATGTATGTGTGTGAGTTCATGTGTTTGGCTGCGTGTTACAGCATTTGGGACTCGTTCTTGCGATCCGAACTTGGTAACGTGAGATTCGGATTGGTGTTCACTGTGGACTTGATATACTGACGATTCGAAAATCGACCTATGGGATAATCTAGAGATCCGTACCAGTTCATACAGTAAAGACCAGACGGTGATTCGGTTCCAAAATTGCGTCATTTCATGTGAGTGTTTGCTCTTGTACTATCTTCTTATTTATCGTTATCAGTAGTATTTATATGTTACTTGTATTATTTTATGTGACTGTCTGATTTATATTTGACCAGTATGATTTCCCGTGCCATTCCATATGATGTCAGTGGGTGTACCCTTTTATTGTACAGTTTATCTGAACGCTTATCAGTGTCATTTCATGTGATAGTTGGTTACCCTTATTGATTCAGGACTAGTTGAGGTATACCGTATACTGTGACTAATTTGATTTACTGATCAGCTGGCCTAGTTCATATTTGAGGACGATGACATATTTTATGTATAGTGGTTATCAGAAATTGTTTGGTGATTATTCATACCAAAACTCCTTTGGATAATGAGGATGTGTTAGATATGACATTGCTTTATCGATAGACATGATTTATTGATACACGGATTGATATGGACTTGAGCAATCTTAGAGTATAAATTGATTGATCTTGAGGTTGATTGGTTCGTAATTGAGCTTAAAGGTTCATATTTTATGTGCTCTTACTTATCAGACTAGATATCCATGTACTTGGTGATAAGTTAGATGAGGATTCATTGTATTCTGAGAGTGTATTATATATGAAGTTACCTTATTAAAAGACTGATCTTCTGATTACTTGGATTGATATGGACTTAATTAGAGTTACCGTTGATTGACATGAGGTTGGTGTTCGTTCAGGAGATTTTAATCAGTATTCTGATGAGATTGATGTAGTTGGATTTATAGTTGTGGGTATCCCGGTTTTATCCCTGATTATACTGTTTGAGTATTGATGATCTTGTTGATGTTGATTATTAGACGTAGAGCCGTCCTAGATTCCATATTACTTGAGGATGTACTACTCTTTATTTATTTCGGCATCCGTTGACCTACTTGATCTCGAGGATATATATTCAGTGCTTCATGATTGATTCTTGACTATTTCAGTTATGAAGATAAAGTTATTATAAGAGTGATTTTCATTGATATCAGTGACCATATTATATGTTCGGAGTTTTATGGCAGCTATTGGTCGACTTTACTTATTGGTGACTTAGAGGGTGGATTGTTGATGAAGAGGATCAGAGTTGATTGAATATTTTTGTCCTGAATTATTCTGTACATGCCTGCATGTCATTGCTTATCCTGAACATCATAATTTACCTGGAAAACTTGATTGATTATAAGTGACATTTACCTGATAACTATCATGTCCATGTTACTTAATTACTGGGAAATATTGTTACACGGTAACAACACCCTCCTGTTATACTTATTACATTTCCTGTTATACTAGTATATTGTCACACCTGTTGATGTTGTTACCGTTGCCATCACCGAGTTATCCCAGTAACCAAGGTAACATGTGCATTAAATAAACTAATAACATGATATTATACAAGTTACACCGGGATTGAGAAAATTGATGGAGGAGACAACGTATGTATCTTGGGTGAACCTAGGGTATAGGTTGCGCAGTCGAAAGAGGGTTCCACTGTAGTGATGAGGACATCACGCAGCTCCTATTTATCTTTTCATGCCCTAGCTTATTCAGAGGATTTAGTATTTTGTTTCAGCTCTATTTGTAGTAGGTTTTTTAGCTTTATTTGTGTTCCTTTGTGGGCGTTTAGTACCACATCGGCTATTTCCCAGTAGTCCTCCTTTTGTAAAGCCTATATAAGGCCCCTTAAACTATTGTATTGGAACTAATGAATGAATGAATGATTAAAACTTTTCCTCAAATTACTTTGTTAAATTCTTGAGTCCTGCTGCTCTCGAGTTTAGGGTGAGAAGCCCGTGCAAGGGGTGGAAACCCAACTTTTATCTTTTCCCCAGTTTAAATTTTGGTTTCGATTTGAAGGTGATTGCGATCCAGGTGGTTTTACATCATTTTGGTATCAGAGCACGGTTTCAATCCCCTTCAAATATTGGTTTTTCCAAATTTTTCTTCCAATCTCCCAAACCCTAGATCTATCTCAACTCCAGATTTAGATCCATTTAAAAAAAAAATTAAAAGAAAAAAAATTATTACACTGTTCAAAAAAAAAATATTACAGTGAAAAAAAAATCATCGTCGAAATTCCCTGATAATTCCAAATTCCCACTGTTCATCTCCTCTCCCAGTTCATCAATTCCCGCCGCCGTCGACGCCATCCACGACCCGTCACCACCGCAGTCGGAGCGTCGCCATCCACGACCCGTCACCACCGCAGTCGGAGCGTCGCCATCTTCATCCTCCGCCGCCGCTCGTCGTCGTCGTCATCCTTGCCTCCGATCGACGAAACCAGCGTCGCCGTAGATCAGCAACGCCGCCATCGCCGCTGTCTTCAACCATCTCCGTTGCCGCATCAAGAACTTGCCACCAATTCCACCACTCTTCGACCTCGTCGCCGATAGCACAGTTCACGGGGATCAGATCTCCCCTCATCGCCATCTTCAACCGTCGGCGACCTCCCATCAACACCATCAACGACAACAAAGATCGCCGTCGCCTTCCACCACCGTCGAAGCCGACGCCTCCGCAACTACCTCTGCCTTCGCCTTCACCGCACAGATCTGAGGAGACCTCCACCGCCGACAGCCGCGTCCAGAAATCCGCCCAGAGATCTCGACACCATCATCGCCGACAGATCGCGGTCGCATCACTGCCGCCCTCTTCTTCCATCGGATTTTGTCGTCGAAGAAGTCCCCGCCGTCGTGATCTCACCATCCCGCAGACCCAAGCTCCGCCGGATGGTTCCGACCTTCGCCGGAGATCTCCAACGCCGTGCCCTTCTCATCCACCGTCGCAGCGACACCACCACCTACTTGCCGGAGCTCCATCGCCAGTCTCCCACCTTCGTCGAGGCCCCCAGGCCTCATCGCCGCTCCAGATCGGAGCTTGACCGCCCTCGTCAGGGTCTCGCTGGACCCTAGAGCATCGCCGCCGACGCCTTCTCTCCTCGCCCGCGCCTCCGCCTGAATCAACCCACGCCGCCGTCGTGGGGCGTCGCTTCCCTGAGCCCTAAACGAGATCGGGGAAAGGGCGAGCTCGGTTGCAGGTGAGCTGGGTCGAAACCCAACCCACAGGCCCGCTTGGGGTCTTAAGTGACTAAGCCGGGTCGGATTCAGATCGCCCGACCCGACATCACCCGACCCGGATCCATTGGAGCAGTGAGCCCGCTGACATCAGCGTTCGAGTCACTCAGTGAGTCGACTCATCTGACTCGATTCAGTGGCTATTCTGACTCAGTTCAGAGGTAGTTCAGTGATTCCGAAGGTCGTTCAGGGCTCATTTCAAGTCCAAATCGAGCCGTTTTCGAGGCAGTAGATTCGTGACGACCAATACTACACGCCTACAGCAGTCTCATTCAGGTTTGAGCTACGGTCGCCTTCCCAGGCGTGAACGACTCCACCTCAGGTGATATCACAACTTGACCTAGTTCATTAACTGTTGATTACTTGCAACTATTATACGGATTGCTATAATTTATTGGTAGAAATGTTATTTGCTTCGATCTAGTGGTTGCATCTTTTCATCATTTTAGGAATGCATTTTTATTTACATTTAAGCCTTAAACTTTAGGGAATTTTTGTTTAGTGCATACATTTAGTTTAATTGACTTTAGGGCTCTTCACTGCATCTGCCTGCTTGCTTGAGTCATTATGACTAATCAGCATTATAGGGACTCCCACTTAGACCAGCTACACAATCTCCATCAGGGTCATATGTCCGTTCATGAGTACATTAACATATTTAAGGACTTAACCCATCGTAGTGAAGTGAGAGAACACCCTTCTGAGACTCTAACTAGGTTTATTTGGGGTTTACGGCCTAAAATAAAACGTGCTATGATTACTGGCCCCTATGACTTAGACACTGTTGAAGATGCCTTTGATGTGGCATTAAGATTGGACTTGACTTTCAAAACGCTGGTCAATGCCAAGGTCAAATGTTCTAAATGTAAGGGCTATGGACATTATCATTATCAGTGCCCTTCGGAGAGTCAACATGTTAGAACTGTGCCCACTGATGAAGTTGACGATTCGAAGGCTGTTAAGGATGACCAAGTTTCTTCTAAAACTGTTAATATAATTGAAGACATAGCCGTTGATTCTGTCACACAGATTATTGATGAAATTAATATGTCTTCTGATAGTGCCAATGATGACGTGGACGAGACAGTTGAACCTAATATACCCACTGTGCCTAATCAGCCATTCGAGTCTCCTTATGTTGAACCTAATTTATGATCATTCCTAACAATTCATCTTTTAGGGAGTCACCTGAATTTCTTGCCAAGGTCCAGCAAATGGTTTCTAATACTTATGTTTCGGGTTGTTTAGAGTTTGCATCCGAGTCCCGTGTACCTCCATTGTTAGATGTGTGTCCTTCTAAGCATACTATATCTCTCGTTCTCCATCGTTAGGAGTTATGCTTAGAATACCTAATGCATTGCATCTGCCTGTTGCACATATTGATGATTTCACTAGGCTGAAGGCAATTTGCAAAAACACCCATAAATTTGCTGCATACCCATATAGTATTTTGCAGGAATTTACAGTTGATGATAGGGTGATGGTTACGAGTCACTCTGAGGTCACGAGAAAGTTGCACGCTTGGCGTGAAGATTTCGAAATGACTCTGAAGAGGATTGTGTACATTGCTTACGAGTTGGATAGCCCGTGGGATCCTGGTATCAGCTCCGCTTTCAGCCAGGACTATGCACCTCGCTCTACTCCCTGTTCCTTGATCTTGCTGCTGTCTTCCACCACCGATCTGTCATGGGGACCAGCTCCTCCTCCGCCACCATGGTCTCGACATGATGTACACATGCTGCTGGCACGACCACCACCTTGGCCAGATTGAGATGCTTCGTGAGGAGAGTCCTCACTCGACAGGGTCGAGTTTCTCCCACCCCGAGGGAATTGATGAGGACATCACGCAACTCCTATTTATCTTTTCATGCCCTAGCTTATTCAGAGGATTTAGTATTTTGTTTCAGCTCTATTTGTAGTAGGTTTTTTAGCTTTATTTGTGTTCCTTTGTGGGCGTTTAGTACCACATCGGTTATTTCCCAGTAGTCCTCCTTTTGTAAAGCCTATATAAGGCCCCTTAAACTATTGTATTGGAACTAATGAATGAATGAATGAATGATTAAAACTTTTCCTCAAATTACTTTGTTAAATTCTTGAGTCCTGCTGCTCTCGAGTTTAGGGTGAGAAGCCCGTGCAAGGGGTGGAAACCCAAATCTTATCTTGTTCGCAATTTAAATTTTGGTTGTGATTTGAAGGTGATTGCGATCCAGGTGGTTTTACATCATGTAGGGTGGGGTGACTGACACCCTAGTCTTGTTCTTGTTCTTGTTACATGTTACCTGACTACCTTGCGGTAGGGCCTGGTTCAGCGCCAGGAGTCTGGGCCATGGTCCCGTGTATGCACGTGACCCAATTAAAACACAGACAATGTCTCAAACCGATCAGTTTTAATAACATAGGACCCTAATTTAACACGTGTGACAAGCGTAGTATGGGATGCGTCTATTACATGTGGCAATTGATGTTCGCTGACATAATAAATAATAATGTACTGTAACAGATTGTCTTTGCCTGATACATGTATGTATGTTGGACACCCGATGATACACCTGACGTGTTAGACATCTGACCATAGTACTGACTGACTCTACCGCCTGATATATAGATTGTGATGACACCTAATTGGATGCTTGACTGGACACATACTCTACTCTGTGCTATCCACATTACTATTTATTTACTTATTCATGCTATTTCTTATTCTAGTTTATATTATTACCATATGTTCACATTTATATGCATGTACATCTTTCCCTTTATTCTTACATATTCATTAGGAATTCTGACTCCATGGATTTGTATATCCAGATCTGTGTTATTTATTAGTGATCAGGTATTTGGAGAGGATCACAGGCATCTTGAGGAACCTGGAGTTCTCTCTATTCGATTACTGATATTCTCTCTTTCTTTTATTCATGTTATCTTTGATTCCCGATATTTTGGACTCATTGTTTATTCTATTCTTTTATTTATTTGTTATCATGTGCGGATGTTTATATGTGACATTGCAGTGATATTGATTTATCATAGTGATTTTATAGCTTGTTCAGATTATTTTAGACTTAGCGTGTATACGTGGGGTATTTTCCTCGCATATATATGTCGTCGACTCTCGTCGCGATTCTGTTTCCACATATTTGGGGAAGCGGGGCGTGACAGGGTTTTCTTGGTATCAGAGCTATGTTTACTCAAAGAGGACCTAGTTCTTACCGATAACTTGAAGCAAGTTATATTGACACTGTAATATGCATATAGGATTCACACAATGATATTGAGTCTACTTGAGAATTGATCGTCCTCTCTTTTGGAATCCATCTCTTGAATCTTTAATGTTCCTGAATATATCTCTTTTTGCAGAGTAACTTGGATTCCATCTTGATTGTTATTCTTCCGCTCGATTCTATTTTCTTGATTTTATCTCTTGAAACTGGTTACTACATGTTGAAGCCGATAGCAGATATCAGAGCGCGCAGCGGAAGCATGGTGGACCCTTGATGAAGTAAGGAGCAACGTGAAAAGTTTATCTTCTCTCTTAAATTTTTATCATTCCCTACTTTATTGAAATTTCGAGGAATTTTTAGTAGGTGGGTAGAATGTAATACCCATATTTGAAATACATGATTTAACGTGTATTGTAATATTTTAATATGTATAAACAATTGGTATTAAGAGTTATCATTATATATATGTGCTTTCATAACTAATAGTTATACATTTCTATTATTATTATTGGTGATTATTTGTAGTAGATGTTATTACTATCATTTCATTTCGATTAATATTATTTATTATTATTGTTGTTGCTATTACTAATATTTATATGGTTGTTGTTATTAATATCATAATTATTTGTTATTATTGTTTATTTTTAATTATAGTCACATGAAATTTTTATGGATTATTATTATTATTATTATTGCTACTACCAGTAACATTGCTACTATTATTATTTTGTTGATATTCTTTTTACTAATATTTCATTTCATGTTCTACCCATTACCCTTTAGCTTAACCCATTAGCCTAAGATCCAAAACCCAAACCCGTTTGCCCATAATCCAACCCATTACACCAAGTCAAATCCTAATCCTAACAACAAATTCTAAATCTTAACTAACTCTATCTAACCTAATCCTATCATAATCTACTTCCTTCCCCTCCCCTTCACATCCACTTTTCTTCAAACACAGCCCCCCCGGCAACAGCCCCTTGGCCGACCTCCTCCTTGGCCGGATCACATTCACCATCTACTTGCTGCTGCCCTGAGCTCCACACATCTCTCTGGCAAGCTCCACGAACCCACCCCGGGCTCCCCATTCTCCAACATCCAAACCCACAACGGCAACACCTTCATCCTGGCCAAGACCTCAAGCCCAGCGCCTCCACCTCACACGTGTGCTACTTCCCACGACAGACCCTCTACGCAACCTTCTCTTTGGCCGGCCAAGCATCCCCTCCGGCGAGCTCCTCGAGGCACTCCGGCAGCCCGATCCCCTCCGCGAGCACTCCAGTATTCCATCGTCATCCTTTGCGGCCTCCACCCCCTCCGCCGGAGCCTTCCGGACCATGCGCAAGCCCATGGCCGTGAGTCCTCTCAGGTTTCTCCTCCCTATCCTCTTCGCTGCATGTGTGTGTAATTAATTTAGATTTGTGTGCGTGTACATTGTATTAATGTGTGAGTTCTCTCCTTATCCCTCTGTTCCTCTCTGTGTGCGTGTTGTGTGGGGGTGTTTGTGTAAGTGTCTGTGTGTTAATGTATGTGCGTGTGTGTGTTTGCGTGTGTGGGTATGTGATTGTAGGTATTTGTGTTATTATATATTAATGTGTAAGTATAGGTGTATATTTGAGTGCATGTATGTGGGTATACGCGTATATATGTATTATGTTAATATGTGGGTATACGCGCATGTATGTGTGTGAGTTCATGTGTTTGGCTGTGTGTTACAACGTTTCAGATTCGTTCTTGCGATCCGAACTTGGTAACGTGAGTTCGGATTGGTGTTCACTGTGGATCCGATACATTGGCGATTCGAAAATTGACTCATGGGATGATCTGGAGATTTGTACCAGTTCATGCAGTGAAGACCAGACGGTGATTCGGTTCCAAAATTGTGTCATTTCATATGAGTGTTTGCTCTCGTATTATCTTCTTATTTATCGTTATCAGTAGTATTTATATGTTACTTGTATTATTTTATGTGACTGTCTGATTTATATTTGACCAGTATGATTACCCGTGCCATTCCATATGATGTCAGTGGGTGTACCCTTTTATTGTACAGTTTATCTGAACGCTTATTAGTGTCATTTCATGTGATAGTTGGTCACCCCTATTGATTCAGGACTAGTTGAGGTATACCTTATACTGTGACTTAATTTGATTTACTGATCAGCTGGCCTAGTTCATATTTGAGGACGATGATATATTTTATGTATAGTGGTTATCAGAAATTGTTTGGTGATTATTCCGAGCAAAACTTCTTTGGATAATGAGGATGTGTTAGATATGACATTGCTTTATCGATAGAAGTGATTTATTGATACACGGATTGATATGGACTTGAGAAATTTTAGAGTATAAATTGATTGATCTTGAGGTTGATTGGTTCGTGATTGAGCTTAAAGGTTCATACTTTATGTGCTCTTACTTATCAGACTAGATATCCTTGTACTTGGTGATAAGTTAGATGATGATTCATTGTATTCTGAGAGTGTATTATATATGAAGTTACCTTATTAAAAGACTGATCTTCTGATACTTGGACTGATATGGACTTAATAAGAGTTACAGTTGATTGACATGAGGTTGGTGTTCGTTCAGGGGATTTTAATCAGTATTCTGATGAGATTGATGTAGTTAGATTTATAGTTGTGGGTATCCCGGTTTTATCCCTGATAATACTGTTTGAGTATTGATGATCTTGTTGATGTTGATTATTAGACGTAGAGCCGTCCTAGATTCCATATTACTTGAGGATGTTCTACTCTATTTATTTCGGCATCCGTTGCCTACTTGATCTCGAGGATATATATTCAGTGTTTCATGATTGGTTCTTGACTACTTCAGTTATGAAGATAGAGTTATTATAAGAGTGATTTTCATTGATTTCAGTGACTATATTATATGTTCGGAGTTTTATGGCAGCTATTGATCGACTTTACTTATTGGTGACTTAAAGGGTGGATTGTTGATGAAGAGGATCAGAGTTGATTGAATATTTTTGTCCTGAATTATTCTGTTCATGCCTGCATGTCATTGCTTATCCTGAACATCATAATTTACCTGAAAAACTTAATTGATTATAAGTGACATTTACCTGATAACTAACATGTCCATGTTACTTAATTACTGGGAAATATTGTTATACGGTAACAACACCCTCCTGTTAAACTTGTTACATTTCCTGTTATACTGGTATCTTGATCACACTTGTTGATGTTGTTACCGTTGCCATCACCGAGTTATCCCAGTAACCAAGGTAACATGTGCATTAAATAAACTAATAACATGATATTATACAACTTTCACCGGGAGTGGGGAAAATAATGAAGGAGACGTATGTAATTTGGGTGGACCTAGAATATAGGTTACATAACCGAAAGATGGTTCTACTGTAGGGTTCCCGTGGGGTGACTGGCACCCTAGTCCTATTCATGTTCTTGTTACATGTTACCTGACTACCTTACGGTAGGGCCTGGTTCAGCGCCAGGAATCTAGGCCGTGGTCCCGAGTTGCACGAGATCCAGTTAAAACACAGACAATGTCTCAAATCGATCAGTTTCAATAACATATGACCCTAATTGACACGTGTGATAGACGTGGTATGAGATGCGTTTATTACAGGTGGCAATTAATGTTTGCTTACATAATAAATAATAATGTACTGTAACTGGTTGTTTTTATCTGATACATGTATGTATGTTGGACAACCGATGATACACCTGACCCGTTGGGTATCTGACTCTAGTATTGATTGACTTTACCCGCCTGATATATAGAGTGTGATAGACACCTGATTGGATGCCTGACTGGACACAAACTCTATTGTGTGCTATCCAAATTACTATTTATTTACTTATTCATGTCATTTCTTATTTCAGTTTATATTATTATCATATGTTCACATTTATATGCATGTACATCTTTCCCTTTATTCTTACACATTCACTAGGAGTTCTGACTCTCTAGATTTGCATATCCAGATCTATGACATTTATTGGTGATCATGTATTTGGAGAGGATCACATGCAGCTTGAGGAACTTGGAGTTCTCTCTATTCGATTATTGATATTCTCTCTTTGTTTTATTCCTGTCGTTATTTTTCATTCCCGACATTTTAGACTCATTGTTTATTCTATTCCTTTATTTATCTGTTATCATGTGTGCATGTTTATATGTGACATTGCAGCGATATTGATTTATCATAGTGTTTTTTTAGCTTGTTCATGTTACTTTAGACTTAGCGTGTATACGCAAGGTATTTTCCTCGCGTATATACGTCGCCGATTCTCGTCGCGACTCTATTTTCACGTATTTGGGAAAGCGGGGCGTGACAGCAAGTGTGGAAATTGATAAGGCAAAGCATGACATTAATTATTATTAACCCAAGCACATATAAGAATGTCCACGGGGTGTGGTCCAGTAAGGTTACGTTTCTACACAGGAATAATGCCAAAATTATGCAAAAACTGTAAACTGAACATGAAAGGATAATGTCTGCATTAGCAAGCATTTAAATTTGGTATTGATTTTATTTTATTTTATTTTTTGTGTTTGAGCAAAGGCTGTAGCTTGATCTTAAACAACAACCTCCCATTTTCTAACCCAACCCCTCTATCAGTTTCAGTGGCTTTGGTATTGATAAGTGGGGTATCAAATTGCACTTTTGGGTTTTGGTTTGACTTTTTCAGTAGTATTGCCTCCATATAATGAAAATTGAATAGTAATTAGAAACTTCTTGACATGATTTTTTTTATAGTTGATGAAGTTCAAATTTAGTTTTTATGAATTTTGTATGATGTGCTAGTTGATGCTAGCTTAATTGTTAAAATGATGTGATATTTGATTTTATAATTTATATCTATTGAATTGCCCTTGTCAATGTGCTATTTCTATATATTCATGTCATACTTTCAATTATTGCCCCATTAATTACTGCTTATTATTATAGAAAGGCAACTTAATTTTCATTTGGGATCCATGAATTGGACTCATATCTAACCATTTAAAGCCTCAAAACTGCATATTATGGTAGTTAATTGAATCAGGTCTGTTTTCATTATTATTGGGTGTTGAAGTTGAATCAAGTTGGATCAGGTTTTCTTTGGACTAATCTGAATTAAACCATTTTATTTGGAAAAACTGGCCAGAATTACAAGTTTTCTCGTTTGGGGTTTGATTTGGATTTAGCCCAAAGTGGGACCATGTAAAGCCCCAAGTAATTCATCTATAAATGAGTCATTCCCATTTCCTTTCTGTTTCTAATGTAGAGAAAGAAGCGTTAAGAAGCAAAAGCTTTTTGATCGCAGGTGGTTGCACAAATCCCTCCTACCCTCCTGCTTGTATCTTCTCATCTTTTCTCCCTTGTCTCTGTCAGATTTTGTTGAGACTGAGGAAGTGAGAGTGATGGCCTCTCCCTCCTCCCCCTCCTTTTCCTTTTCTTATTGTAAGAAAGGTTTCAAAACTGTCTATTTCACTAGTATAAGTGAGTTTCAGCCCGGTTGATACCATACAGATCTTGCTGAAACCAATATCTTATCTGGTAAACCAGAGTTTGCATTCCCAATTTTGGACTGGGTAGTTTAAAATCCGATCGAAGACGGATGATCTGCATGTTTACAAAAAAAAAAAAAAAAATTACCTTGATTTTCTTTACATTTTTTTTTTTACTTTGGCATTAAAGTTTCAAAACCTCTGAAATCGAAGATTGCATTTTGTTAGTGTCTATTGCCTGCAGTGTTAAAAAATCGGATTAATCGGCTGATTAATCCTATGCGCTAAGTGGGGGCATAATTTACCATTAATCGCCCTAATTATTCGTCTGAGCGCTTAATCGTGGTTAAAACGATTAAGCGCCCGTTTAATGTGTTATGCGCCGCGTGGATACCTACCCGGATAGGAACCCGACCCGAAACCCGACCCAACCCGTTCCTTAAATATCAAAATTAGGGTTTTTCCCCCAATCCCTCATTTCACTCATATCTCTCTCTCTCCTCGCTTGATCATCGACGAGTCTCTCCATCGCTCACTCTCCCCCTCTGGTCGACCGTCGAGACGTCGACATTGGTCGATCTCTGGTGGCAATTGGCAAATCTTTCAGTCCTTCTTAGTCTCTTTCTTTCTCTCTTTTGATTTTGATCGAAGGGCTTCTATCTCTCTCGATTTTGAAGTGGTAGTGATCAGAGGTGGTGATCGGCGGTGGTGGTCCGCTAAGGCATTCGGCCATGTGAAACGAGGTATGTCTCTATCTCTTTGCTGCTTCTCTCCTCTCTCTCACATGCTTCTTTATCTCATATGCTTCTCTCTCGCTTTTGCAGCAGCGGTGGTGATCGGAGGTGGTGGTCCGCTGAGGCGTTCGGCCGTGTGAAACGAGGTATGTCTCTATCTTTGCTGCTTCTCTCTCTTTCTCTCTCATATGCTTCTCTATCTCATATGCTTCTCTCTCAATTTTGCAGCGGCGGTGATGATCGGAGGTTGTGATCGGAGGTGGTGAAACCAGGTAAATCTCTCTGCTTCTTTCTCTCTCTGTATATGCTCCTATCTCTGCTTCTTTAGTCTCTCAGTGTCTCTCTCTGATTCTCTCTGTCTCTCTGTCTGATTCTTTTCTCTGTGTCTGCTTTCCTCTCTCTCTGCCTCTCTTTCTGCTTCTCTCTGCATCTGCCTCTCTCCCTCTCTGATTCTGCCTCTCTCTCTTTGATTTAGCAGATAAATAGTCTCATTTTTGCATAATTGCATATATCATAGATTAATATGATATATATATATATATGTGTGTGTGTGTGTGTATATATACAGCAAAATAGCAAATAAGAAATAGGCTAGCAATCTAATTTTTACATGTTCACAGTTCATTCACTCTGCCATTACGTCTCATATGCAGCTTGTTCATATACATAATTACATATACACAACATAGAGCATACAGATACAATCAACTTATTCTTTGCATGTTCAAGCATAATCCACCATTATGACAATGCGACACCACTATTTCCTTGACCAATCTGTTGTATTTTGTTGTTTTTATTGTTAGAATTTGCTGCTCTTGAGTCTTGACCTGCTGAGACAAATATTCAAACAATTTGAATAACAGAATAAGTAAATAAATTTGACAATTTATGATTTATCAATGTGAATAAGTTAATGCTAGTAAATTAGTAATTGTTCAATGAAAATGAGCAAGTTTAAAATGCATGGCATGATGATTTGAACAAGTTTAAAATGGATAGATAGAGTATTTGAAATTGTTTCTTGGTGTTCTTACAAATTGCAATTCTTGAGTTTTCAAATGTTTATTATTTAAGTGGATTAATCATTAATGTGTATTCTTCTTAATTGTTGTAACCTTGTAGGATATCATGTCATCAATGGCCTCTAATTCTGATAGTGTGAAAGGTCCAATGAATTCTAGCAATCCGACATGTTCTATTCCTGAAAAGCCACCGGGCTCCAAAGACATAGGGTGAGAATATGGAAAGTTGACAAGACCGGATTCTTATAATCACATGGAATGCAAGAAATGTGGTAAATGTTTCACATGAGGAGTCAATAGGATAAAACAACACATTGCTTGACAATTAGGCAACAAAGGTTGTGAAAAATCTACCACAGAAGATATTGCTATTTGTAGTCAAGCTTTACAAGAACCTCGCAGGAAGAAGAATGAAAAGCGGGAAGAAGAGAACAAGATGAGACAAGAGGTGCAAATTTCAAAGGAAAGAGAGTCTGAGGAACCCAAGTTTGCATCAGTTGGCTCAAAAAAACCTCACGTGTTCGGGCCTCTGGACAAGATAGTTGGTGATGGGAAGCTGAAATAAATTATGATCAATGAAGGAGATAGAAAGAAGTGCAGGGACTTAGCACATCATTACTTGAGCATGTGGTGCTATGCAAGGGTAATTCCTTTCAATACACTCGATGACCAAGAGTTTGATCTCTTTTGTGAAGCAGTTGGCAAATATAGGCCAGGTTACAAGGGACTGAGCCAATATCAGTTGCGAGTGTCTCTATTGAGAAAAGCTTATGAGACGGTGAACAATGATCTTAGCAAGCAGAGGGCGGCCTGGAAAGAATATGGATGCAATATTCTTACAAATGGGTGGACCGATAGGCTTCATAGGAGCGTGATGAATTTGTGTGTGCATTGTAAGGAGGGCAGAAACTTTATCAAGTCAATAGAGGACTCCAATCAGCCACATACAGGACCATATATTTTTAAGTGAATCGAGGATTGCATTAACGAGATTGATGAGGAAAATGTGATCCAAGTGGTTACAGATAACCACTCTTCTAATATGATGGCAAAAAACATGTTGGCAACGATGAGGCAGAGAATATTTTGGAGCAGTTGTGCTGCACACACAATTGACTTGATGTTGGAAGATATCGGGAATCTTCCTAAGTATAAGACCGTGATTGAGAAGGCAAGGTCTATTTCAGTGTTTATTTATTCTCTTATTAGCACTCTTGCATTAATGCAGAAGTTCACAAATAGGAGAGTTGGTTCGTCCCGGAGTGACAAGATTTGCCACTTCCTTTCTCAGTCTTGGGTGTATTATCGATAAGAAAATACAATTGGCTAGTATGGTTTCATCACCATATTGGGATGAGAATAGATGGTCAGGTACTGTAAAAGGGAGAGCAGTTAACCAGACCATTTATTCAGATGTGTTTTGGAGAGATGCACAACAACTTATGAAAATTTACACTCCTCTTTTTAAGCTACTGAGGATAGTTGATGGAGACAAGAAGCCCTCAATGGGTTTTGTCTATGACATGCTTCAGGATGCAAATGATGAAATTAAGGCTTCTTGTAATAGGAAAAAGAGTGTTTACCGTCCAATACTTGAGATTATTGAGAAGAAGGCAAAGGATAGGCTTGATAGCCCACTTCACTTGGCAGCCTACTATTTTAATCCTTATTATTATAAGGATAATACAATCAAAGAAGACACCTCTGTTAAGGCTGCATTGATGTATTGCATTGACAAATTTTATCCCGAGGATTATAATATTCATGATATAATTGGCTCTAAAGAGGTTCAAGCATACAAGTCAGCAGCGGGAATCATGGGAAGTGAAATGGCAGAGAGATATTGGAAGAGTTTTAATGGCACAGATGATTTTAATCCAGGTAATGTCTTTTTATTTTTGTTCAATATCTAAACATTTATTCAAAGCTTGTTGTATAATCGTGTCAATTTTCTTGAGTAGCTCATTGGTGGGACTTTTATAGAGGAGAGGCACGTTATCTTCGAAAGATGGCAATTAAAATTCTAAGCTTGACGAGTAGCTCATCCAGATGTGAAAGAAATTGGAGTGTTTTTGAGGGGGTAAAATTTAATAATCATTATCTATTCCACTACTTTTGTTATTTGACTCATTTATCTTTATAGTTTATATGATGCTTAACTTATGTTCTTATATTAAACGTGCAGATACATACAAAGAAGAGGAATAGACTAGATCTAAAGAGATTGAATGATTTAGTTTTTGTAAGATTCAATAGGAGAATGTCAAAGTCAAAAAGTGGGAAGAGCAAGGATGTGCTCGTTGCTCCTGATGATTCAAGGGCTCTTCATTGGAAAAATACTAGAGTTAAAGAAAGAGTGAATGAAGACGGAGAAGAGATCTTTCCCGGTCCGGGTCTTTCATGGATTCTTGTAGCTGAGGCTAGTGGAGCTAATGAAAACCCATATAGGAGGAATAAGAGAAGAAGATCAAGGAGAATTGGTGATCAAGGGAGCTTTTCTAGTATGGTAGAAGCTGAGATTCATGAGGATGTCGAGGAAGGTGTGAGTGGAGGGAATTTGGATGAGGGTGGTAATGATAATTCTGATGATTATGCTGTTGCTTCACCCGTGTTAGACGATGATGATGTTCGTTATGAAGATGATGATGAGGATTAGTAGTCTAGTAGATGCCTAGATGGACGTATTGTTTGGAGATTATAATACATTTTTTGTTATTTTGAAATTTGGAATATTTGTATTGTCTTAATTAGGATTTCATATGTTTTTAATTTGAAAAACTTATCACTTTTTGTGTGTTGGATCGCTAAGTAGTTTATGTTGTGATGTTGATGTGTTGATAATGCTTTTTTATTAAGTACTAAGTAGTACTATAGTCGATGACCTGTTAATTTATTAAATTGTAATGTTTATGATTTGATTATTTTGATTGATAAATTGACTAATTTTTTATTTATCTTAATTACTGGTAAGTTTGATTTATATTTATGTTGCGAAATTGAAAAACTTGGATTACTAAAGCGAAGAGATAAGTTCTCTTACTTCTTTTTTATTATTTATTCATGTTGTCTTGTTGTTCTTCATAGCATGGTTTATAAGTTCACATTTATATTGTCTAGTATAATATTTAAGCATTTTCAACAATTAAATGTATATATTCATATGTAGTTTTGTATAAATATAATTAAATATGTTAAAAAACTCAATTTCAATTAATCCCCGATTAATCCGATTAGTCATTATTCAGTGTTGGACCGTACGATTAATGAAACCGATTTTTAGAACACTGATTGACTGCATGGGGCTGCAAAAAGATTCATTGGAGTTTTGATGTTACCATTTCTTCCCTTGAGTTTGTAAGTATATAGTTTTTGTCGACTTTCATTACGGGGTTACTACTTGATCGATATTATTTTGTATTCTGATCAAAAAATTGAAGTTACCACTCTTCTTGAAGGTATTAATGAAGGTTCTCCTAACATTAAATATTACCTTCATTTAATTCATTAGATTTGTTGAATGCTGCATGCATACTTCTTCTTTACGTAGTTTTTTGTCCAAAATTTATGCAGATTTTGGGACTTGTAGAAGATATGAGCTGCTTCCAGTGCTCCCACTGTCACATTTTGGGCGTGGTGGAGCACAACGGACTGCTGAAGGGATGTGCATGAAATTTCTTGGTGAGATATATTATCCATCATCTCCTCTAATGACATAGATTTTCATTTTAGATTCTTGAGTGCTTTCTTCGTTCTTTTTCCCCCACTTGGCCTACTAATATTGAACCAGCAGTCTGATGACTCTAAACTTGTGCCTGCACCGCTTTAAAATACAAAATTTCAAACCTATGACATCTGTAAGAGGTAAACCTGTCGAGACATGTATCTTATCCATATGAAAGACAGAGGTAGCTCCTAATCTATTGATTGAGAGGTTCAAATCTGTGCAAATACAATTGAAAGTTGACAAAGTTTAGGTGCTGATAAAGTGAGAGCTAAAAATATTGCCCATCAGGGTTTAGTCTGTGCATGCATAATCGTGGGCACATGTAATGAAAATGGAAATGAGGTTCTCCATGAGTAGTTTCTGCACAAATTTTCAGAAAACTGGAGTGTTAATATGAAGATAGGCATACTGTGAAAAGTTCATTTGTTTCTGTGGAAAATGTAGGAATGATGGACACTGAAACTCAAAGTTTCAATGTTTTGCTATTGGAATTCCACTATTCCTATCATTTTTACCAACTTTTGCTCTGTAGTTTTTTCTAATGCTTGAAGCTAGGTCAATTCCTTATCCTTTTTTATGTTAAGCGTGTATGTATTTAGATGAATAAATAATCTCTGGATGGAACCATCAGATGTGTGTAATGCTTGATGATAAATTTCATTAAAATATGCCCAACTCCGTGAACAGAATCTACTTTAAAGATGCTTCAGATACACTGCGAAGCCTGTTTTTCCTACTGCATGATATCAACAATAGCTACATAGAAATTAATACACACATGCCTGCTCGCTTTTGCGCCCACACACAACCTTTGAAATATATGTTCTTTCATGTAGATCATAACGAAGTATTCCCCAATTATTATAAGGGGTATCCATCTTTGAAACTGTACCAAAAATCTGGCTGTGGATTGGTTATTTTTGTACATATTATGTGCACTCTGCAAAGAGGACCCAGTTGCTAGTGGCTTCTTGTTTGACAGATAACAAATTCACAAAAGAATATCTTCAGTAAGCTTAGGCTTTTTAACAGCATGATAGGTTGGTGGATAATGCAGACAGTCGTTGCATATTACATTTTTTTTGGTTCATGTGGTGCGTTATGGTGCAGAAATGTACTCTGACATGGCATCATAGTCTATGTTTTGGATGTTAAACAAGGCCACACATTTGTGATCTCAATTGGATGGTTGCATCATCAGACTTTACTCCGCAAATCACCTGCAAGATTGAGCTTTTGGTTTGTTGCTGAAAATGGTAAGCATTTTTTGAGGCATGCACTATCACTTGAAAAACAATTTTGCATGTTTAAATTTAGTCAGATCACTGAAATTGGTCTGACATAACGATGTGAATATACTGGTAGTAAGAATAATGGCTTTACTCAACATATCCACAAAAATATAATAATGGCAAATTGTGGCTTGATCTCAGGTCAGTCCATTTCACACTTATAATATAGGCCATTTCCATGTGGACTACAATAGGGATGGATGACGTGTCCATCCTCTTCAGTTTTGTGCGTGCCAGAGGTTGATGAGTTCTATTTGTCTGCATCTAACCAGTTAAGATGTACTCACATAAAACTTATGTGTTTGCCAATAATTTCAAGCAAAGCATAATATGCTGATGAGTAAAGAGATACGTGCTATGGAGACTGTACTGATATTACACTGTAATGCTATTATACTTTCCAAATACCCTTTAATTAGATGGTTGGACAGCTGAAATTTTTATCCTAGTCTTGATTTAGTTAGCATTTTCAGAACTACATATCTTGGCCAAAGGACACTGGAGCAAATCTCTGTTTTTCGTTTTGAACTTCTTTAGTTATTAGACATTTAATTGGGAAAGCTGACACCGTTATTGGGTTCTATGCCTATTGCAAGTACAAATTAATAACAATACTTCTTCCTCATTTGGGCAAAACCGCCTTCTCGTACCTGCTATTGGTTACCCCCGGATAGTTACTGGCTCATATTGCTACTTTTAAGGTGTAATGAAGTTACTGGTTTTATCATGTGCCGTCACAGTATATCGTGCATGTTTTTGAAACACTATCCATTCCACTGTTTTCTTATATGCATAATTCTTGCATTCTGTTTTAGATACCTTAGGAACCAGAGATGAGGAGTGCTTCAGAATTCAGATGAAGGCAGTCCAATAGTTGTATCTGCACCTCAGTCAGCAGCCGTCAAAGCATATCCCGATGTGGCTGTAAAAGTGCCCTGCAGACTTGAAGAGCTGGCAAAATAACGGCTGTTCGACCCACAGATCATGGTGTAAATTTTGACATGCAGCAACTTTGGAATGCAGCGCGTATTCCTGGTAATGCTGAACAAACTGTTTCAGAAGACTATTCCAGACGGGCTGAACTCTGGATCAGTTTGATCGTGACTGAGGCCGACTATTCCAAAAAGCCTTCTGCTGGCCTCGACTCTTTTCTGATATCTTTCCAGGGTTGCTGCAACAAAATGTGGTCAGGTTCCCTTTTCCCCCTCTCCTCGAGAATGTGCTGCGTCTATATGCTCCATATACGTATACTGATTCCTCTTTGAGCATGAAGAGAAATTAGCTCGATTGGATGCACACGACTGTATCAAACTTTTTGTCTTTTGATGCATTTCAGAAGAAAGTAGTGGTTTAGGCAGAAGGAACTGATGTGTCTGAGTTTGTTGGATTCTGACAAGAAACTGAATGTTATGAAGATTATATTCAAATTCTTTGTGAAGTTTGAAAGTGAGAAAGTTTCTGTTGCTTCTCAAGGGGTTATGATTGGTGGCGTCTGGGAGTGGAAACTTTCTTACAGGGATATTAAATCCTCTTGGAAAAGACGTGCGTTTGTGGAAGCTTGGCAAAGTGATCTTATCCTTAGGGCCTTTCTGGCTTTGAAGTTTATAAAAATTGTAGTTCATAATTTTATTCTCCTGAGTTTTTAAATTGCAGTTTCAGTAATTCTATGCTCCATTTGGATACGAAAGTGTATTATCTTGAAGCTTGAGTTTGAAGTCAAATGAGGAGCATCATGAAGACAAGGGAAAAGAAAAGAATTGATCGTTTAGGACCCATTTCTCCAAATTGTTGCAAGTAGATTCGAAGTCTTACATTTGGCGAGCAACACGATAAGTTAGAAAGGCAAATAGAAATACAAAATGTAAAGTAAAAACTATAGCAAATACTGTGATTAAGTTGGCTATCGTAAAATTGCATCTGTTTGCAACAAATGTTAACTGTCACCTCATCAAATTAATTACTTTTATTCTCTAAACTACCATTAAATCATTCTCATCATTGTAAATGCTTTGCCACGTATAGGTAGTTATTATTTTAGTTGGTACAAAAAAAAAAAAAAATCTAATGTTGAATAAAAGTAAACTAAACCTATTCCCCGTAAAAAATGTTGTATCACAACATTTCGCTACATTTTTCGAACAGTCTTTGTTACTAAAACTTTAGTTTGGAAAACTGAGTTGTCAAATACTTAAATAATTCTAACTATATAAAATTACAATAAAAAAACTTAGATTGCATACAAACATGTCAACAACAACTTGTACCACAGAAGATTTGGAGCCAAAAAATCAAAGAAACCTCCATTACCAAAAAAAAAAAAAAAAAAAAAAAAAAAAAAAAAAAAAAAAAAAAAAAAAACCACCACTACAAAAAATTGTAACACCTAGATTATTTAATTCTAAATTAAAATTTTAATTTATCCGGTGAATATAAAGAATGATTAAAGGTGATAATTTAATTACTTAGTGAATAAATAATTATATTTAAGTTTTAAATATATTTTTAATGTAAGATAAAAAAAATAAATACGAGTATATATATTTATCTGTATACACACCCCTGTATATGTAAATTTATATTAATGAATAGAGAGAGAGAGAGTCGACTGCGTGTGTACATCACCCTCTCTCACTTTGACTAATTTCTCCACTTCATCACCCTCACACTCTCGCCCCCACCTCCTCGTCACTCTCTGATTTAAATTTTCCCACCTCCTCTGCAACTTTTCCCCACATGAAAGAGTTTTGAAAATTTATTCCCACCTCTTTCTTAATTATTCCCTCTTCCTTCCTTCTTTAATTTTCTCTCCTCTTTCTCTTCTTCTCTCTTTTGTTTCTTCACTTTTTGTCTCCTTTTCTCCTCCACTTTGAGCCGATTAAGACCCGAGCTCAACCCGAGACGGACCCGAACCAATTCGAGCTCGGCCGAGTGTACA
Source organism: Agave tequilana (assembly GCA_038442645.1). Taxonomy (NCBI): domain Eukaryota; kingdom Viridiplantae; phylum Streptophyta; class Magnoliopsida; order Asparagales; family Asparagaceae; genus Agave; species Agave tequilana. The sequence goes on along the minus strand of JAVJIF010033509.1, from coordinate 68,730 downwards.
TGAGTTAGAAAAAGAATAGTGGGGTGTTTGATGATATTTTTGGTGATTGATTAATTATTAATCAATCACTTTTAAAGGTAAAATTTTTACCTTTTATCTTTTTATTTAAATTTTATTTAATTAACAGTGATATGCATTTTATATATATATATATATATATATATATATATATATATATATATATATATATTATATATATATATATATATAGAGAGAGAGAGAGAGAGAGAGAGAGAGAGAGAGAGAGAGACTTGTGTAGTTAGAGAGACTTGTGTAGTTTCAGAAGGATTCGAACCCGAATCTTTCCCGCTCAAATACAACCATACATCATCTGAGTACAAGACTTATTCCGTTGAAGTTGATCTACATTATTTCAAGTATCTATGAAGCAAAATCAGGTATTTTAAATACTTTTTTCTCATACATCAAGTAGGAAAAAAACGAACGGCCTAAATAGTGAGTTGGTTAGTTTAACGATGTAGAACATTTGAGACCTAACAAAAATTGGTTTGTATGGGGTTTTAAATGTTTAGATCATGATCAAATAGCCGAATCGAGAATTTGCATGTTTAAAGACATAGAGCTAACCAACTCACTACTTTCGGCCGTCCATTTTGCGTCGCCTGATGGATGGACAAAAGGTATTCAAAACACTTGATTTTTAATTTTTAGATACTTTAAATAATATAGATCAACTTCAATGGAGTGTATTTGTATTTTAATGTCGCATGTTAGTATTTGAGTGGGAAGGATTTGAGCTCGAATTCTTTCGGAACTACACAAGTGTGTGTGTGTGTGTGTGAGTTGGTTAGATCTGTGTCTTTAGACATATAATTTTCGATCCGGTCATTTGATTATGATCTAAACATTTAAAAATCCCTACAAACCAATTTTTGTTAGGTTTCAAATGTTCTACACCGTTAAACTAACTAACTCACAATTTAAGCTGTTCGTTTTTTTCCTACTTGATGCATGAGTAAAAAGTATTCAAAACACTTGATTTTTTGGTTTATAGATGTAACGCCCCGATCCCGCAGGTACGGGGACATTATGGCGACGTACATACGCAGGACGGAGATACCCTCACGTACGTACGTTAAGCCTCAGTACAGGAAATAATCTCCGTATATACATGAGTTCCAGCATGAAATAAGTACAAGAATACCTACAGAAAGAGGTTAGTGATCATAACAGATATGAAAATAGGGATAAATAAGATAACAGAAATCATTCATAAGGATACCTATGAATGGTCTCGATGATGAGTCCTATGTGAATCCAATGAAATCTCTGACAAGATGATATCTGGGATCTCCAACCTGGGCACTCAAACCCAGGGTCGTCAGAAAGCGACCTAGTGAATAGTAAAATGAAGGAGGCAGTAATATGTACTATAATAATACAAGAACGATAATACTATATAATACATGTTTATTTATCAGTGATATCATAATAGAAATTTAATACTCAGTAGAAACATAAAATGTCATCTTTAAATACCATCACCGCCTAGCATGTTATCATCGGGTCATGTTTACAGTAGTATCCAATTATATATAATAAATACTGTTGTATAGTGATGACGTGATAGAAATGAACATGCAAATATGCAGTATGCAACATAACGATACTACTATATGGTGCATATATAGTAATGAAGTCTGCAATGTATACATACAACAGAATATATGCAATATATATGACAGTGTAACAAATATCAAGAAGTGTAATAAGGTATACAGGTGACATGATCATGGAGAACATATCAGGAATAATAACAAATATAAAAGAGACAATAATATACATGAGTCGAGCATGTCAGGTGATTTATACAATAATAACAATCAGTACTACCTGGTATTTTAATCAATCTCTTCCTGTGTTTCATACCACTGGCAGTTCATACTGGAGCCCGCACTCCAGTCGTACCCATCCGGACATGGCATACGGGTACCATTATTTAAACGAGAGAGTGATCAAATAACAAGTGTTCCCGACGTCACCATTGTTTATATCATTTTATTATGTTAACTGAAAACCTAATGATCGAGGAGCTCTAGTCAGGTGGGTGTATCCCGTGCATACCTGGGATAACGGCCTTAAACGAACCCCTGGCTGCTGAGACCAGGGCTACCCGCTAGGGTAGGAGCAAGAAACAATACAATATAAACGGTAGCCAGCCCTACCACGTCCCCTGCAGTGGGACTAACAATGGATCTAGACATCCACCCGACAAGACCTAGTCAACCGTCAAGTCTCTCCCATACCCAAGTTCTCTTTATTATCTTTCACTATACAATATACCGGGAACAAGTACAGGACATGGTACATGTAACACGATAACATGACATGAGCTCTGTTGATAGCATGAAACAAGATAACGGGAAACGAGAAACAATTGATGTGGGATTCTAGAGGTGGCCCCCGTGGCTTGGATCCACGTGGCACTTAGTTCCACACATCGCATATCAACAGCTCACGTATTCAGTAACGAGAATGTCAATATCAGAACGGGAAATAATCATGTAACGAGAATACAGAACGGATTACTCATGTAACAATAAGTCATGTTATAACAGGAATACAAGAAGATCCATGAGCAGTAATATAATCCATGATCCATGTAACATGAATACATAGACAATCAATGCATGTAGACCGGTGTGTTTATATAACAGTGGTGTAAGAATATGAAGTAACTGTGCACAGAGTATCCATGTAGCTGTATCCAGTGTAATAGCGTCTCAGTGTATCAGTGGCTCACGAACATGCAGTAATAATGTCATGAATCTCAATATCTATGTAAGAGTGAGACATGTACATGGAACATCATGAAATAATAGAATCTAGTGCGTTCAGTGCATTAGAAAATCCGTGGGACGATGATACTAGCACATGAAATAACAGTGTCGCGTATCCATGGAACAGTGGTTATGAACATGAATGATAGTGTCCTGCGTAGTGTATCAGAGGTTGACATGCAATACTGTGTCGAGTGCATCGGTGGGTCTGTAATGGTGACAGTATCATAGTGACAATATACATGTCGCAGTAACGAAGTGACAACGTCTAGCGAATTGGTGTATCTATGTACCAGTGAGACATCGTGTTGCGTGTAAGAGGATCTGTGTAACGGTGATACATGTACATGAGATAACGGTGTCCCGTGTGACAGGATATCCAAGTCATGGTGTGAACACTAATGTTAGCGTCTGGGGTAATAGCATCTACTCGAGTGTCAACTACTGCTAATAAGAATAACGATTCCTATATTCTGAATACGGTAGGTGCCACCAAATTATTATATATACATAATTATCTATTTTAATTATCAATTTATTGGCTATTTTTTTTTTTTGACAATTGTTCACTTTCTGGATCTCGATAACTAAACAATCATCCATATATAGATATCCCTACATTTATAATAAATCAGGTAAGAAAATAAAGTATGATAACAATCATGTATGATTTCATTATATTTTAATAACAATCATGTATGGTTTAATTATAGGGATTTACCAACAATTACATTTTATTAAACAATAATAATAATGATTTCTGATAATCAAGTTTTATTAAATAAGGCAACCAATCAAGGTCACTAATCATGATAAAATATAATTCATAAAAGAAAAACACTCACAAACTAGCCATGGGAAGGTAGCTCTCTTTCCCGCGATCGCAACGGTTCCAGAATCGTCCAAATCGGAGTCCGGGTGCTCCAGATATCACCCGAACGCTAAAAGTAACAGAAATGGGTTAAATATGTAATAAAAATATCTAAAATGCAATTAATAAGAATTAGCAGGAGGTTGTCTGTAATATTACCTTTATTGGGTTTCGAAGCGGGTTTGGGTAGCTCACGGGTCGGGTTTGGATCCAATACCCAAACCCATAACTTAAGTTAAATGGATATTGGGTAATTTGGGTTAATAGGTACCAACCCAATAGGGTTATTGGGTTCGGGTTCACACCTGAACCTAACAACATATAGCAGCAGCAGCAGAGGCGTTGCTGCTGCTGAATGCGCCATGGCCGGCCAGTTCAGCTGGCCGGCGGCGAGGGAGCTCGCCGGCGGCAAGTCTAGCCGTCGGCGGCGGTTAGGGGGAGAGAGAAAGAGAGAAAGAGAAGGGGGGAGAGAGAGCAGGGCAGCAGCGCTGCCCTGTGCCTGGCCGTGCAGCTGTGCTGCCACGGTGGCGACTGGCGGCGGCGCTAGGCCGCCGGGAGGCCTGGGCCCGCTCACAGGGAGGAAGAGAGCGAGAGAGAGAGAGAGTGAGGGGGAAGAAGCACTGGGAAGAAGAAGGAGGAGGAGGAGGAGGAAAAGAAAAAGAAGGAAAAGAAGAAGAAGGGGAAGAGGGGGTGGTGCCCGGTGGCGCCTGGCCGGGGGCTCCGGCACCGGCGACGCACCGGCTGTGGTGCCCCCACAGAACTCACAGAGAGAGAGAGAGTAGGATGAGAGAGAGCTTGAGAGAGAGAGAAAGTAAGATAGAGATAGATAGAGAGAGATTTTAAGTGGGGAAGAGAGAGAGAGAGAGAGAAGGCAGTGGAAAAAGAAAAATCCAGAGAACGGAGGAAAGGGAAAGAAAGAGAAAGAAAAAGAAAAGAATTTAATTGATTAAATTAATAGTATTTAATTCGGTCCAAAAATCGACTAGTCCCGAACGGTTCCCAAAAATTGTGTAAAATAGAGAATATTACATGGAGGAGGAATGTTAAATCGGATTCATGAAATAAAGTCCGGTCTGCAAGTTAAAAATCGTAGAACGTATCGCCGATACTGGCAATACCGGTTTAGCCCGATTTTTCATAAATTCAGAAAAATTTCCAAAAATACCAATACGTAGATAATGTGATTCTAAGATATAAGGTCAAAGCAGATTCACAAAATATAACTCCGTTTGTGAATTAAAAATTATAGAGTCGATTCTCGGTATCGGTCGACACCGACTACGGAGATTTTCCAAAATAATCCAGAAAAATTCTAGAAAATTCTGAAAAATCTACAATATTAAACAATAATATTTGAAACTAAAATCGACTCAATCTGACTATCAAAAAAGTCAAATCAACTTTGTATGTCGTATCGAGCTTTGATACGGTGATACGTACATCAGGGATCAGGGGGTTACATTTCTCCCCACCTTTCAAAAAATTTCGTCCTTGAAATTTCAATTCAGGAGGGAGAACAATATTTTCAGCCCCAAAGCCTAAATGTTACAGGCACACGACGCTTCTGATGCGCTCTCTGATATCGATAGTGACAACAGGATGGAGGATTGGTATCATGTGTCAAAGATGAGAATCAGAATCCACAGGATGAAGAGAAAACAAGAAGGAAATCAGAGTATTCTGATAGATCACTGAAATGAGGCAAGAGAAAAGCATCAATGAATGAATTTCAATGAAGTGGCATTCTTGTACTCATAGCTGGAATTCCCAAGCTCAGATACTGGTGAGTTCTCATCTGAACCTGATTGTACTGTTGGTAAGAGTCAGAGCATGGACCCAGATGGTTACCCACACCCAATGTGAACCTAGGCTCTGATACCACTCTGTAACACCCCAATCCCGTAGGTACGGTGACGTTATGGCGACGTATATATGCAGGGCAGAGATACCCTCACGTACGTACGTTAAGCCTCAGTACAGGAAATAACATCCGTATATACATGAGTTCCAGCATGAAATAAGTACAAGAATACCTGCAGAAAGAGATTAGTGATCATAACAGATATGAAAATAGGGATAAATAAGATAACAGAAATCATTCATAAGGATACCTATGAATGGTCTCGATGATGAGCCCTATGTGAATCCAATGAAATCTCTGACAAGATGATATCTGGGATCTCCAACCTGGGCACGCAAACCCTGTTTTCATATCTGTTATGATCACTAACCTCTTTCTGCAGGTATTCTTATACTTATTTCATGCTGAAACTCATGTATATACGGAGGTTATTTCCTGTACTGAGGCTTAACGTACGTACGTGAGGGTATCTCCGCCCTTGCGTATGTACGTCGCCATAACGTCCCCGTACCTGCGGGATCGGGGTGTTACAATAGATACTTGAATAATATAGTTCAACTTCAATGGAGTGGATTTTGTATTTGAATATCGGAGGGTTGTATTTGAGTTGGAAGGATAAGGGCTCAAATCCTTTTGGAAGGACACAAGTCTATATACACAAGTCTATATAGACTTGTGTCCTTCCAAAAGATTTGAGGCTGAGTCCTTCCCATCAAATACCAACATCCGACTATATAAACCAAAAATCAATTGTTTTGAATACTTTTTGTTCATGCATCAAGTAGGAAAAACGGACGGCCTAAATAATGAGTTAGTTAGTTTAACGGTGAAGAATATTTAAAACCTAATAAAAATTTGACTGTGGGGGTTTTTAAATGTTTAGATCATAATCAAATGGCCGGATCGAGAATTTTTAAGTCTAAAGACAGATCTAACCAACTCACTACTTTCAGCTATCTATTTTGCGCCGCTTGATGGATGGGCAAAAAGTATTTAAAACACTTAATTTTTAGTTTATAGATACTTGAAATAATATAAATCAACTTCAACGTAGTGGATCTTGTATTCAAATGTCAGAGGGTTGAATATGGATGAGAAGGATTCGACCTCAAATTCTTCTGGAAGGACACAAGTCTATCTCATATATGCACACACACGCATGTGCGTGTGCGTGTGTATATGTATGTATATATATGGGGTTTCTGTACCTTAACCGCTGACGTGATGAAATCTTTGTCACAGATCTATGGCAGAGTTTAGGCACTAAAAAGATAAAATATCCTACTGAAATTATCATCAATCACTTTACAGTTACAATTGACTAAGAGACCCTCAGTTTTAGTTTTAACCTAGCAAAAACTCTTCCTCCCGAAATTTTTACTGATATGAAAATTTGCATTTTTCAAACCAAAATCACTTTCAGTAATTTTGAGATCTAAATTTCTAATTCATCCATCCCAAATTTTAAATTGATAAAATAAGATCTGATCAAGATGAGTAAGAAAGCAACAACCGAAAAAGGTAAAAATCATGCGTGATACCCTAGAATATTGGTTGCCCCCAAAAACTTTTATATTTTTTTCATTCATATGTATTTAAATAATAATTTCACACTTTAAACATCATTTTGGTTTAGATCGCAGTTTCGACGCTAAAGTTTTTTGATTTTAGTGTAAAATTTTTTTAGAAAAAAGATATTGCTTTTCTGTCAGCCCAAAAGACACTTCTTAGTGTGTCAGCATGATCAATCTCACTAGCAAAGAAAAATTATGGATCTGACTCGCTCTCTCTTGAAAATATTGATGATAGAAATAAACCCTTGCTCAATATTTTTACTCTTATGTTGGATATAATCAATACGTGTTGTGTGCTTACTTGTTCACAATCTTCTCCATAATTTATTACATTAACTACACGGGCAATATTAGAAGGATGCATTTCTACATCATCTAATTGGTCATAATTGTTCTGCTCATCTTTGATCAATGTGTCTGATGAGAGTAAAAGTGATGCACCTTATTCGGGCTTGATAAATCATGCGAATGCGAATCAGCAAACTTGGTGACCACGCAAAACCTTTTGTCTAGTAATAAATGTAATTGAATATGCATCTCAGCAGGACAATGAACTCTAATATCAATACGGCGGTTGACGGTAAGCCCTTCTTATTTTTTATCCCCAACTTCTTGACACCCTCTTTTTTGCAACAATATTTTCTACAAATAACTTCATGCTGAGGCTTTCATGATTATCTATTCTTTTTTCCTTTACGACAAAACTCTTGTTCCTTGCATAAGCATTGTAAAAGTTGTATGCTTCATCATCTGATGCAAATTCCTGTCCTAAAAAAATAATTACGCTTCCAGATATTTCACCATGTAAATTCATTTCCTAAAAAAAAATATTAGATTAAAGAACAAAAATAAGGTAGAACTGTGGCTCAACTCGCAGTCTTTATGTAATAAATGACTGTTACCCAGGGACACAACGTTAGTATAATAATTGAAGATTGCGATTAAGGTCGCAGTCCTAATATAATTGAGGATCTGCGACTATTGTCGCAGTCAACATATAATAGATGACTGTCACTAAAACTGTAATATTAATATAATAAAGGACTGTGACTGCCAGTAAGGTCGCAATCCTAATATAACTGCAGGATGCGACTAGGGTCGCTGTTTGTAAGATTTTCACTAAACACTGTGATCTTAGTCCAACCCTTATATAATAGATGACTTTTAGGTAAACTATAACTTTAATATAATAAAGGACCGTGACTAAGGTCGCAGTCCTAATGTAATTGAAGACTACGACTAAGGTCGTAGTTTAAAACAATTGCGAAATTTTTATTAATAACTGCGATCTTAGTCGCAGCCTTTAATAAAAAACATATGTTATCTGGGTATATAGATAGTAATAAATGAGTATTCAAATTAATTTAGTACCACGATTAAGAAAGAATTATCACTGCATAAAAAGTGAAAAGATTGTTGATAAGGACTGTGACCTGATAGAAGCAAATTTCATCTATCAGGTCGCAGTCTCAACATACCATAATAATTTTTCAGTGAGGATTGCAATCAACAATGACATAAATAATAAAAAAAAATCTAAAAAAATTAATCTCTACTTCAGCATTTAAAGTTCTATCTCTTGCTGTATTTGTTTTGTTCGTTAATGAAGTTAAACTTGATGATATCTGATTCATATTCAGTTGGGAAGAAAGTGGAGGGGGCCGGAAGCGAGATGGGTCGCGGGAGATGAACTATGGTTGGAGCTCGTCATAAAAAAAAAGGCAGAGAGAGATGAAATCTAGGTCTTGAAAGTACACCTAGAGGGGGGTGAATAGGTGTAAGGCTAATCTAATGACAAATGATGCAGTATTAAAAACTAAATGCAACACCTTAGTGTAACCAAAGAGTGTAGCCGAATTTTCGGTGAAGGGCTCTGGACTATCTCCTCTAAATTCCTCTAAATAAGAGTTGAGGTGCTATTTGAAGCTCTCTTAGTTAAACACAAGTATGAGCACACAATCAAACCAAGCACGTATATGATATGAACAATATGCACAATATAAGAGAGAAGAGAGAGAGAGAGAAAAAGTGGATCAAACGCAAACACAAAGATATGTTTCGAGGTTCGAGCACCCAGCTTTACGTCTCCGCCTTCACACAGAAGCATTTTCACTATAGCGTCCACACAGGACTTCCCACACAGGGAACCTCCACTGAGGATTTGGGCAAATACAATTTGAGAGTACACAACTCCTCTCTCACCAAATACAACCTCTCACTAGAGGCAAGACATAACACAAATCACCTCTACACTTAGAGAGATGGGCATTTAGCCAAACAATGATCAACCTCACACTTGAGGGATACCAACAAACTCAATCACCTCTACACTTAGAGGGATAACCACAATTCAATGCACAACCTCCTCTACACTTAGAGGACAAGGCACAAAGTTACAAACAAATGGATGAATACAACTCTTGGTGGTTTCAACAAACCACAAACCAATTTTCTCACAAAATAAAGATTTTATAAATAGGATAGATATGATAGCTCAAGTGTGAGAAAATAAAGAGTTTGAAATGTAAATGAAGATCAAAGAAAACTCTAGGAAAAACTCTAGATAGAAATGTAAATGAAGATCATATCAATTCCCAAAGACTTTTCTTTTCTTTAATTTTTCTAACCCTTTAAAACAAAATAAAGATCAAATCTTTAAGTCCAAAACTCTTTTAAAAACTTGCTGTAAAACATTTGTAAAGATTGAAAATTTTGCTCTTGAAATTCTTGTTAAAACAGCTCAAGAAATGGGGTATTTATAGCCCCAAATGAAATCTTCCTGTTGGCAGCAGGAAAGGGCAAGTTTTGCCCTTCCAGTCGACCGCCGGGTCGACCGGCCCAACAGTCATTTTTATGATCATTGTGCCTCCGGTCAACCGTCCGGTCGACCGGGACTGGATAAAGAGAGCAGCAGCTCTCTGCCGGTCGACCGGTCCGGTCGACCGGGGCCATTTCCAGAGAGCAAAGCTCTCTGGACGGTCGACCGTCCGGTCGACCAGCCCACCAGCCTTGACTGCGTGCACGTCCTGTGCACGTCGGTCGACCGGTCCGGTCGACCGGCAGACAGCTAGGTCAAATATTATGGGGATTAAAAACTTGGTTATTGCCTTTAATTAAATCCCATAAAATCACATAAATTTTACAAAAATCAGTTCTTATTAGATCTTTAAAATACAAATATGTGTGACAAAAATTCAACACATATCTCAAACAATTTGAACCATTTTTGTGTTCTTGAAAATTTGCCTTAACCCAAAATCCGTATTTTTCAAAACTTGAATTTTTGAAATGGAAAACCGTTTTCTCCAGAACACATGTAAATACAAAAATATGATATTTAAACAACTTTTAAGTATGTTGTATATGGATAGAATCCAATATACATGAAAGATATTATATGTATGTTTTTGACATGAAATCTAAAAATAAGTTTTGTTTAAATACAAAACTCCAAACTCATGTTTTTCTAAATAGATGAAGCATAGATGTATATAGATCAAATCTAATATACATTAAATCATGTAAACTTGTTTTGATTCTATCTATTCATGAAAACCATATATATTAAAAATCGAGACCGGTTAAACCGAAAATAAAACATGAAACTTTAAACTTGTGTGTGTATATTGTGAACTTGAGCATATCAACACTATCTACCTTTAACACAAGATCTAAACCAATCTTAAACTAAACAAACTGATGTTTTCTTATAGAACTCCGTCTCCAAGTCGACTCGATCCAAACGTGATCCACCGAGCTTGACTCCATCCGAGTACTAGATGTGAACTTGACGCAGACGTGATATATATACACACAGTATCGGTCAGCACTCGTCCAGTGGTACTGAAAGTAGATTCTGAAGCTACAGTAGAGGCAGGAGAGGTTAGTAAATCACGTGCCATGATGGAAAGCACAGGATATATTGATTCCTGTGATTTTTACCAGGCCAAAATATCAAACTGTTCAAATCTTGAGTCTGCATCAATCTCAGAAGCTATAGCACGAGTAGAATAATAATGAAGCTCATTCAATGAGTCTGAACTTCTTGATCATTTAGATGCAGATAATAAATCAGACAATAAAAATTTTTAGGTCTAGATGAAGATATAACCGTTTAGGGGTTTTGTAAAAAAATAAATTACAAAACCCCCTCCCAACGGCTATTTTATGGGCCAATAATGTCGTTGGGGGTTTTGTAAAAAAAGTTTACAAAACCCCGCCCAAATCTGACCCAACGACTGTATTATAGTCGTTGGACACCCAGGCCGGGCCGGCCCAGGCCCGGTTGCGGCCCGGCCGGACCGGACCGCGCCACGGGCCAACTTTCCAAACCCGGGAACGCCCCAGGTTTGGGGAGTGCCCGTGCTGGGCCAAGGCCTGGTTGACCTGGGCCCGGGCTCGCACGAGATGGGTCCGTGTAGGTTTTCGGGCCGACCCGGCCCAATCCAAACCCCTAGCAAAAAAAAGAGGGCATATTTGTTAAGCCGAAAATCACTTTTTGAAATCTGACACATGCCTGCCACATCACTCTTTCCAAAATCTCATTTGTTTACAAAAAAAACTCAAAATTTTGCTTTTAGTATCGCTGGACGAGTGTAACGCCCCGATCCCGTAGATACGGAAATGTCACTGCGACGTATATACGCAGAATGAAAATATCCTCACATATATACGTTAAGTATCAGTACAGACCATAATCAGAGTACGAAAGTACGTAGTGTGTATATGTTCCAACATAAAGAGTACAACTTACAAAGTTATCACAGAGCGTGATATAATATTACAAGTACATTACATCACGGCCTGGAATAAAAGAAAGATTTACAATATGAATAATACAAAAGATGCTCACGAGCTGAGAGGGAATCCCGTGAACTAGTAGGAAGAAGTCAGGAACAGAAGGAGCCGGGACTAGTCAGCTTGCTTCGAGTTCAGCAGAGGGCTCTACTTCAATCCAAGCTTTAGAACCTGAACATGCAGGTTCAGGGGAGTCAGAAACTCCCCAACGAGTGTCCAGGTGAATGCCAAGTGGCGTGCAGAGATAAATACATGTGTATCGATAAATCCGAATTAGAAAGCAGACATCAAAAGCTGACTCGAATGCACAAAAATAATAAGCATGCAACAAAGGCATATACAAATGATTAAACATGAATAAAACTTTTATTACCATTTTTAATATTTATTCTTATTACTCGTTCAACCCATATGTTTAGGCATGTGTAAGAGCGTCCAGCACAAATACATCTACATCTGAGTAAGTCGGGGCTGTTATTGGAAACAACGGGGTTATCAATGAACAATATTTACAGTAAGTCCCGTGCATTCTTGGGAGCACGACCTAGGATGTTCCGTTGTTGGTGTACGGAACCTACCGCGAGGCGTATAGGAAGGTCTTATAGGATGCCCTTTATGAGATAGTATCAAGAAGGAGGGAGTCAGCGCTCCCCTCGATCGACTGGAGGCCCTCAGGTCGACCAGAAGATTTAGTTGCACAACATACCTAATACCACTATAAACACGAACTTATATTGATATCCGCAAGTTTCCCCAACCCAGTGTAAGTTATTCTATTTTATAGTTTATTAGATAATTATCAGATTACAGGAATGTGCAGGAGCATGCCAAGAATATCAGGTGTATATGAGTACTATCAAGAGATTAGGTTAACATTCCCGTAAGTGATAATTTTAAGTTAGGTATAACATGTTGGATGGCCGGTGATAGTAATTAGGTGTCAAGTGGTAACATGCCAAAAGTCAGGAGTCGGGTGATAGCATGTCAGAGGTCGGGTGATAGCATGACAAGCAATAGCAGATATTAACTGTTAATGCAGCTAGCAAGCAAATGGACATCCAAGCGGAGCTAAGCAGTACTGGAGGCACGGACAACGAACAGTGTTTAAGCACTAAAGCGCTTGGGGGAGCTACCAGAATGACTTGACTTAAAAAGCGAATCTAAAATCTGGCAGAGTTTCACCTAAGCGAGTCTAGTGATAAAGCGCTGAGCGCTAAGCATGCCAAATCAGGCAGAGCATAAGAGACCTGACGGTCTAAGCACACTCCTCTTTTGAGGAAATGGGCAAGAGACCGGATAAAGTACGCTCGGGATCTAAACGCACTCTCGGTAGCTACCACGAAACCCATAAGGGTACACGCCTAAAACTAATTGGGTAGCTAGCCCAATAGTGGGCAGAAGCCCAAAGTCGGTAAAAGGGTAGCTGCACAAGATGTTAGTACCACATGAGCATACATATAAATGTGAGAATATCTAAGTCATCGTGGTGAAGCCTGAAGGCTAAGGAGAGAGCCCGGGACCAAAGTACACTCAGGGTCTAAGCGCACTCTCGGTAGCTACCACGAAACCCATAAGGTGCAGGCCTAAAATCAAATGGGTAGCTAGCCCGGGAGTGGGTAGAAATCCAGAGTCGATACAAAGGTACCCGCACGAGATGTTCTATACTATTACAAGCATTATAATATATCATATCGGTACAAGTCAAGACATGTCCACAGAATACAACACACCCACCTGTACAATCACTCCAGACTGATACAAAATACAACACAATACCAATTCTATTACAAGTCCAATTTTGCGAGGAAAGCCACTTGCCTGAAACACTAGTTTTAAAACTTCGCGCGTCCGAACTCCCGAGCAAAGAAAACACAAAGCGAGAGAAGGAGAGGGGCTTGGTCTTATGGTGGCCATCGACCCTAGGGATGGTGCGACACCTCGTGGTGGTGGCCTAGGTGATGGCCGGCCATGAGGAGAGAGAAGAGAGGGTGTGGTGAAGGTGTTGGAGTAGGTGGTGGTAGTATTTGATGGAGTTGAATTTTTTGAGGAGAATGAAATGGGGGGTGATGTATGAGCTTGAAATGGTGATGATGAAGATAGTCTTATGATGGTGATAGTGATAGTGATGGTGGTGGAGAAGAGTAGAAGATAAGGTGATGAAAATGTGTAGTAAAGATGGTGATGGAGATGTTGGTGTTGTCGTTGAAGTTGTCACCGAAATGGCTGCCGGAGATGTCGCGGAGAGGAGGTGGCCGGCCCTAAGCTTGGAGTAGTGGACGGCCTAGGAGGAGAGGAGTGGAGGTGGGTTTTGTAGAGGGTTTTGTTGGTGGTGGTTGTTTTTGGAGATGGAGATGGAGATTGTTTGAATGGTAAAATTTTAGTGTTTGTGGTAGATAAAATGGAGATGGAGGAGGAAGAAAATGATGGTGAAGTGTTGTAGATATTGTTTTGATTGTAGTTATAGTGAAGATGAAGGAGGAGTTGGTGATTTTAAGGTTTTGATGGAGAAATGAAAAGAAAAGAGAAGGAAAGGGGGTTGTTTTTAGAGTTGGATTTAAAGGAGAAGGAAAATGATTTTGGAGATGAGATTTTTTGTGAAATAGTGATGGGAGAGGAGTAATGGACGGCCTTGGTGATGATGGAAGGAGATATTTTGATGGAAGAGTGTAGAATGTATTAGAAGAATGGAGAAAGTTTTAGAATATAGTGGAAGGAAAAGGAAGGAAAGAAAAAGGAAAAGAAAAGGGAAAAAAGAAAATTTTTGATTGGTAGAGAAATTAAAAATAATTAGATTAGGGATTCCTCGGACTCGGCTGCAGATGCGGAAAATTTCTGAAAAAATATTAGAAACGCTCGAAAATCAAGTATCTTGAAAAGCTCCCCAAAAATTTTAAAGATCAAGAATATTATATTAAGAATCACACTGAAATCCGTTTAAGAAATTCTTTACAGTTTCAAATTAAAAATCTTGGAATCGACCGCCGATACTGGTCAACACCAAATCTGATTGAAATCTGTTAAATTCTGAAAACTCTGAAAAATGTATTAAGATAGTAAATATTATTCTAAAAAAATATGTGAAAGTGGTTTTTTAAAATTTGACTCCATTTGTAAATTAAAAATCCGAGAATAAACCGGTGATACCAATTAATCTTGATTTTAGGGTTTTCTATAAAAATAATTTTGAAAAATTCTAAAAAATCATGAAAATTCTAATTTATTGGAAAGTAGTGTTTGAAACTAAAATTGGTCAAATAAGAGGTCAAATCATGCAGTACTGCTATGCGAGAAAAAATAAATAAGAGAAAATACGAAAATACGCTTGTAAAATCGGGATACGTATCTGAGTACATATTCAAAGATGGGGTGTTATAAGAAGCTATCGAGATGAACATCTACGATAATGATTGGCTTGATGCGAAGACGAGAAGCCAGAATAAAATAGTAGATGAAATCATTAAAGACTCTCCAGAAGATCAGTGAACAAATGAAAATATTTGTATTTGTATTTGTATCAATTTAAACTTCAATTTCAATCTACATACTACATTTGTAATTTTATCTTTTTATCTATATTATTCATTTTGTATTTGTATCAATTTATGATTTATTTAAGATATTGGATTGTTAATAAAAATTTTACATTTGCATTTTACAACTTGTATCAATTTTGTCAAAATTGTGTGAATTTTTTTAGATTTTTAAATTTTTCTGAATTTTTTGATTTTTTGTTTTAATAAATTTTTTTAAAGGGTTTAAAAAACACGGGTCAGGCCTGGGTCTGGGCCGACCCAGCCCGGCCGGGTCTCCGGGCCATGCTCGGGTCCCCATTAGACGGACCGGGCCGGACCAGGCCGCCCGAGTTTTGGGGCCGGGTCCACGCTTGGCTCAGCCCGATCTGGTCCCCGACCTGCCGGGCCCGGGATGGGCCTAGCCCAGCCGGTTCGTTTCACATCCCTATTTTTGCTGAATCAGTAACATTTTTTTTATTCAATATTTGAATTTGAATTGTAAGAGAGAGTGTTCGTCCTCAAATTTCTCTTTCACCTCAAATTTCTTATCTCTCTCCAAGCCCACATGGCTTTGCGTTGTCCTTTTCGAAAATTTTCTTTTCTTCAAGGCAGAGAGAATAGCTAGAGAGAGTGAGTGTCTGTCCTCAAATACCAGTCTCTCTCTCACCTCAAATTTCTTCCAAGCCCACATGGGTTTGTGCTGTCCTTTTTCAAAGAGGAAATTTTCTTTCTTTTCCTTTAATGCACATAGAATAAGGTAAGAGTCCAGTGATTGTCTAACCAGTTAGTTTGAGTCAGTTAGAGCATAATATTTCTCATAGTTATCGCTTTGAACATTACCTTGTGGACATTTTCTTCTCCCCTCGACATGGCTCTAATCAGACTCCGAGTTTTCTCTCCAGTAGTCATCGGTGAATCCTCTTGACGGCTGAGTTAATTAGGAAAAAAAATAGAATAGGATATATATATATATATATATATATATATATATATAATATATATATATATATATATATATATAGAGAGAGAGAGAGAGAGAGAGAGAGAGAGTGTGTATTTGTCCTCAAACCTCTCTTTCACCTCAAATTTCTTCTCTCTCTCTCTCTCTACGCCCATATGCTTTGTGTTGTCCCTTTCCAAAGAGGAAATTTCTTTTCTTTTTAAGGTAGAGAGAATAGATAGATTAACCCCAGTGCTTGTTGAATGTGTCCCTCAAATTTCTTCAATAGATTAGGGCTCATGTACTCATGGGGAACCACACCCACAATCACAGAACACAAACACACAACACAACAACTCTCTCTCTCTCTCTCTCTCTCTCTCTCTCTCACACACATCGAAATTCTCCCACTTATATCTAATAAAAAATTTAGAAAAAAATAATGTTACTAAAAGGAAGACTGGTTGCAGAGAATAACAGACACTTTCTTCTCTAGTTTCATTCCGAAAAAGTTTTTTCCTGCACTTTTACCATCAACACAGTTCCTACATATAACACCTGTGATCCTCATGAATGATATTAATTTTTCTTTAACAATGAAACCTACATGTATAGCTCTTGTGTATAAAATTGTGTAGGTTTAAAGTGTCTAGAAAAAATATCTCAAAATCTACACATTTTCTGTACAAGAATTATGCATATGGGTCCTGTTGTTAAGGAGACCACTGGTATTAGTCTCGTTAACAAATAATTTTGGTCTATTAAAATTAATTTCCATAAATGTATCTGCCGTCCAACTTCCAATATATTAGTTATTGATATGCCGAGGACAAGTTATTTAATGAATATTCACATAATAATATATATTTTAAGTATATATCATTCAAATTGAATGCTTATCTCAACATATCTAACAAGAACAACAATCTTCTATAATAATTTTTATAATTTCCTGATAATAATTAGTTTAAATTGAAAACTCATCTAGTTTGCTTTATATAAAATTCTTTACAAATCATGTCTTTTATTGCCAAAGAATATATTTAAATCATAAGGAGGAATAACCGAATACCTATAATTTTAGACAAATGAATCCCGCTGTTATTAGTTTTTGAGACTTTTTTCCTAAAAAAGTCCAAAATGCCCCTATCTTCTTCTCCCCTAGTTTTCCATATCCGATCGAGCCTCTTCCTTTCATGAGCCAGTGGTCTGCCGCTCCCCCGGCTGCCCTCCCTCACCCTTCCCCTCACCCCCCGATCTCTGTTCGGCCAATTCCGACCGAATAAAGATAGATCTGTTCGGCCAGAGTTGGCCGAACAGAGATCGGGAGGAGGGTGAGGCGGGAAGGCGATTGGGAAGGGGGAAGGGCGGCGAGGAGGCGGGTCGGACAAGTGGGGAGGCAAGGAGGGTGGGAGAAGAAGAGGGGAGCTTGGGCGGAAGCTCAGGAGGAAGAAGAAGAGGGGAACGAGCTTGGGGACGACGACAATAGCTCGTGGACGGCAGTTTGGGCTAAGCTCGGGAATAAGAAGATGGGAGAAGACGGCGACGAATGGGGGGCAGAGGGGGATGTCGGGGGGCCGACGGTGGCATGAGGCGGCGTATGGCGATGAGCAAAATGAGAGAGGAGAAAGAGAATGTATTTTGGTCATTTTTGAAAAATTGATGAGTTTTTTGTGGGTGTCTATATCAATTTTGTGGGTACCATGTGTGTGTTATTCAATTTGGTGGGTGTCAATATCCACCCCTATCTCTTTTAAAAATAATTTTTAGTTGTCATATTCTATCTATACCCTCACAAAGAATGAGCAAAAAAATTGTTATATCTAAAAATACATTTAAAATGGCTACTTAAAATAGACGGAAAGGACTTTGCTAAAAAAAATACTGGAGTCAATTCCATTCTTTTGTAGAATGGAAGAAACAGTCATCTTCTCCCAAACTCTCTTCTTCAGAGAAATTTCTCATATTTTGCTGCTACCGATCAGGGGCGTGCACTAAGAAAAGTTAATGGAGGTGATCCCAGCTTGGCTGAGGAAAATATGGAACACCGAAGAGCTCCGAGTTCTTGTTCTTCTCAGCTTGGCCATACAGATCTTCCTCATCTTCTTCGCCATTCTCCGCAAAACAGCGCATCAAGATCTCTGAGCGCGGCGCTCTGGTCATTATACCTCTCGGCCGACTACGTTGCCACCTTGGCACTCGGCAACCTCCTCAACAATCTAAACGGCGATGTCGACGGCAGTGGCGACGGTGACCTTCTCGCGTTCTGGGCGCCGTTCCTTCTCCTTCACCTCGGCGGCCCCGACACAATCACTGCCTACTCCATAGAAGACAATGAGCTATGGTGGAGGCATCTGTTGGGCCTAGTGATTCAGGTAGCCGCGGCTATTCTGGTGTTCTTGTTATCACTGCCGAGCACTCGGCTGTGGAAAGCCGCAGTCCCGGTGTACTTGGCGGGTATTCTCAAGTACGCAGAGAGGACGTTGGCGCTTCGGTCTGCTAGCATGGACACCCTCATGGACTCCATGACTCCTCCCCCTGATCCAGGCCCCAGCTATGCCAAGTTCATGGAGGAGTACACTTCGCAACGCCAAGCTGGGCTCGAGGCAAACATGGTGAAGGAGCCCGAATCGAGATTTGTTGTTGACGTCGATTCGAGTGCCTCTGCGATCAGTGACGGCGAGCTCATGCCGAAAGCCTATCATTTCTTCCAGACCTTCAAGCGTCTGATCGTCGACCTCATCCTCAGCTTCCACGACCGGGAGGAGAACCAATCCTTCTTCCTGCGCTGCAGCCCGGTCCAGGCTTTTAAAGTGATCGAGATCGAGCTCTCCTTTGTGTTCGATGTGCTGTACACCAAGGCCGCGCTGGTGCATACTTCCTTTGGTCGCCTGGCACGCTGTGTCTCTTTTGGTATGATCATCGTATCACTCGTGTTTTTCTGTAATGTGAAGAAGAGCAAATACAAGGAGACAGATATAATTGTGACGTACGTGTTGTTACTTGTGGCTGTTTGGCTGGAATCAGTCTCAATTTTCTTGCTCGTGTCCTCGGACTGGGCGTTCATCTGGCTGAATGATCTCAGCCAGCGCAATGTTCTTGGTAAACTGATCTTCAGATTAGTTTCTTTCTTCAAGTTGCCTATCGAGTCTCGATGGTCTAATTGTATGCCGCAGTACAATCTGATGAGCTCCTGCCTCAGAAACCAACCCATAGGGCTCGACAAGATCATGAGATGGCTCCGTGTGAAAAACATTTGGGAAAATCTCGTGATGCTCCGAGACACAAAGCGCATTGAAGTATCTGATGCAGTGAAAGTACTCATCTTCAATGAGCTGAAGGAGAAGGCTGATGGCAGCGGTAAGGATTCTAGAGGCTACAAGCGTTTTAACACTTGCAGAGGGGAATGGGTCCTCCAGCTGAAAGGGTACCGTAGAACCCTAGGCTGGAGCATCGAATCGGCAGAGTTGGACGAAAGCATTCTGCTCTGGCACATAGCGACTGATCTTTGCTACTACACCGAGCAAACTGACGCGAAGAACGAAGTTCATGATGATCATGGGCAAAAATGGAGGTTTCCCTTTCACTGGTGTATGTCGAGGAAAAAAGACCAAAAACATCAAGAAAACCCAGATTGTCGTGAGATGAGCAGAGACATGTCCAACTACATGTTGTATCTTCTGCTGCAGCGCCCATTTATGCTGACTGTGGGAATTGGGAAGATCAGATTCAACGACACTTGCGCTGAGGCCAAGAAGTTTTTTCAACAAGAGGAATTTGTCCGGACAAAGAAGCCAAAAATCTCCGAAACAAATGAGAAAGTTCGAGGAGCTAAAATGGGCTTCGGATCGGCTTCTTGATGTGGAAACTGAAATTGAACCGATACAAGTGAAAGGGGACAGGAGCAAGTCGGTCCTGTTCGATGCCTGCAGGCTCGCGAAGGGTTTGCTGGAAATAGAACCATCAGAGAAGAGATGGAGATTGGTCAGTGCTGTTTGGGCGGAGATGTTGTGCTTCACTGCGACTCAATGCAGGGGTAATGTTCATGCCAAGCAGTTGAGCTCAGGGGGAGGGGAGTTTCTCACCCATGTCTGGTTTCTAATTGCTCATATGGGGATGGGGGCGCATTACAGGATAGAAGCTGGTCATGCCAGGGCCAAGTTGATTGTAGAGAAGTAATAAAATTAGCACCAAAGTGTATGTTTTGATTCCTTTGTGTTGCTGTACTTCTAGTCCTAATTGTTGTGATTCCTTGTTGTGTGATAAAGTTGGTGTTATTCGCCTCCCTTTTTGGATGAGTTACTAGAAGTGATTCTCTATTGATTGTATTCTTCTCTTTGAGATTGTTATTACTATGACCTGGATCTTGAGAACCATGCAAAAGTATGACCCAAAACCTTACTCGGAATTAAGAACATATACAGGGAAAAGAACAACTATATATGTGGCTTGGCCAAATTAGGCTCACATCTACAGGAAAAGCTTAAAAGAGATACCTCTATGTAAAACTGACTATAAGAGAGCAATAACATGAATCCCTCTCTTTCTTCTTGATAAAAATATGACATTGAGATTTGAGAATCGCTCACTTCACTGTCAAAGTAACCCTACGGTGATGAAATAGTATTACTCTATCTTCTTTAGTCAAATGGTCATCCCATGATGCTGACTGCTGAGCACCGATCTTGCCTTGGCTTGATCTTCATGGCTGTCCCTTCTTCCCTTGTGCTCATTTCGTGGGTCTCTGACCTTCCCCCTTCTGCGAATTTAGTTTTCTTATTTGATTTGGCACTGGGGTCATTTTTTCTAAATGATCGTTGTGCTGATTCTTGCGCAGTTTGATAACATCATTCTACTTCATACATTATAGTTAAAAGCTCTGAGTGCAAATTTCACGAAACAATTGTGAAGAATACTCATTTTAGTACACAAGACAGGAAAGAAGAAGAGACAATCGAACAACTAAATTGCAACTGATATGGAAACCTCATAACCACAAGGTACATATTGCATTAAGGATTGTTCTACAGGCCTGAAGATTCACTACATGGGAGAATCAAATTACTGAAAACAGAATACATCACTTTGGAACTGCCCTCGGAAGTGCTTTGACTTACAATTCCGCTTCTTGTAGTTCCGTCCATCTTGTGTTCATCTTGGTCCAGACACGTCCGCCCTCTTTAGACTCTTTGGACGGGAAGGATGCCCAACCTTCGTCTTCGACTGCAAAGGATGGTTTGCCACAACCGCGAACCTCCAAGCAAGCAAGATTTGGAATGCATTCTGCAGGGTAGGCCATTGAAGAGTCAAATTCTTTAAGCTCTTGAGTCGCAGCACCTCAACTTTCCAGTCTCTCGGCCCATCCAGACTGCTCAGCTCTCCTCCACTGATATACAATTTCTTCAATTTCCCAAGAACATCAAGGTTCATGGAACTTAGAGATGACTTGGAAAGCATCGGAGGTCCAGCTTCTCGAGATTCGGGGGAAGCGACAAAGAAACTGAAGCTTGGACAAGTGTATCTTTCCTCTGTAATGTTTTTCCTTGAGCCTTGGTCGAAGAAACTTTTCTGCTTCGAACAATCAAACCCCATCTTATCATCAAGGACTTGACAACAATGCGTTTCTCCAGCGTTTTAGACTCCTCATCTGAAAGCTCAGAATAGCGCCCTATGCTGATGCTAAGTTTCCGTAGATCCTTCAAATTCACCAGCTCCGTGAGGCTGCATGGATCGGTGCTTCTTCTTTTTTGGCTTCTAGCGCTGCCGATCACGAAGCCCTTGAGAACTTGGAGCTTAGAGAGAGTTCCAAGTCCCTTGGGCATTTGCTCGAGCAGGTAACACTCGGACACATCCAAGTGCGTCAGATTCTTCAGTGAAGTGATTGCAACGGTCAATTTCTCCAGATTATGGCAGGCTCGCAGATCCAAGATGATGAGATTGGTGAGCTTGCCTATGGAATCAGGGAGCTCCGTGATCCTCGAAATGCCTCGGAGGCTGAGATATTTCAGCTTGGTACACTGCTCCAGCCCTTGCAAGAAATCAGTATTGTCCACCTCTATGTGGTACATGGGCGAATTCTGCCAACGCCCCAGCTGAGCCACACCCAGATTCTTCTTCTTTACAAACCAGTCTTTATCGAATCTCAGATCCGAACGGCTGATATTGTACACTGTTAGCAGCAACTCTTCTTGATTAGAGTTCTCGGTGGCGGATTCGAGCTCTTCGCCAGTTTGAACTAACCGCGCACGGAGAGATGGAGAGAGATGAGCATTTCTGCTCCGAGACAGCATCAGCATCCTGTAGATCCATGAGTACATCTTGCATCCGACAACACCACCCAAATCCCATTTGCTGTAAACTGGCTCGACCAAGCATTTGGATACGAGCACTCGAACGTTCATCTCGCCGTTCTCCTCTGCTGTTGTTGTCCCCTTGTGAGTGACGACCCCTCCCCAATCCACCAGTGAATAAGCAACCTCTTCTTTATCACCTCGTTCTCAGGAAACGCGGTGAAACTGAAGAGGCAGCCTTTCAGTTGATTGTCGAGATTCTCGATTCTGGAACTGAGGAGTGACAGTGCGGCGCTCTCCTTGTACATCCTCTGCCACTGCTGGATCTCTTCCTCTTCTCTGCTCTCGCCCCATCCTCCAACGGTGCAGATGATCCTTTGTCCTCAGGCTGTTTTGAAGAACAGGCTGAACAATTGCAAGAATCTTTGAAATTTCCTTGTCGATGTCGGTAAGCTTGCTAACAAGCTGTGATGTTTCCTCAATATAATTGTGGAGGTTCGATGTCAGGGGCGTACTGGCACTGGCTGAAGGCCTGGATGCGCTGGCTGCCGATGTTTGTCCAATCTGAAAAGTCGAAGGTTTAGATGAGAAGGATGGTACCTGAACGGGAGCGACTGAAAAATCTTCAGTCTCCTTGCCCTTGCCAGTTGCTGAAGGAGGGAGAGATGGGGCTTCTTCAGTCGGTGGAATCTCGGGCTGATCAACCGGCGGCGGCGGTACTCCGTTGGGTGCTTCTTCAGTATTCTCTTGTTCAGCTGATGCGGAAGACGGTGCAGATTGCAACAGATCGTCGATGAGTCGACACACGGGTTCAAATTTGCCGACGACTTTTGTTTCTTTTAAATCTGCGACCTCGTAGTGATACTTCAACGCTTGCACATCTTGTTTGATCTTGCGCCAGAGATTGGTGTTGCCAGACTTGGAGAGTAACCGCTCGGTGGTATCCAGTTGTCTAAGCAACGGAATGAGAACCTCGTCGACAATTCCTCTCTGCTTCGACATGGTTGCTCAAAGACACAGAGATTGCAGCTAAACAGGAAGAAGATAAGGAAAAGGTGAATGCAGAGGGAAGGAATCAGAGTCTGAAGTCGATTGGGGAGAGACTTTTTGAAACTGTCCACGGCAGCATCCAGGTTGTCCACATGTAATTGTATTATAAGATTTTTTTTTTAAAAAATAAAATCTTGAATAATGATCCGTGAGTTTGTATTACTAATCTTAGATATTTAATATGTTATTTTACAAGAAATTTTCTAATTTTTTTTCTTGTGCAATATTTAATTAGCAAAATAAAACTAAGAAATTTTTTTTTAATTTTTTAAAACACATTAGACTATTGTTTTTCTCATCCTAATCTATTAATTTTTCTTATAACTTTAACTTTCGTAATTTATTTATTAAAACAATGTTTCTAATAAGTGTTCTCACTAATTTGACAATAATAAATTTATTGAACTGAAAATTAGATATTTTTATATCTATTGTAGACATACAAAATAAAAAGTGAACAGTTTATACAAATATAAAAGTGAATAATTTGATAGCCAATTTTAAACTTAGGCTTAATTTATCCACCTATTGGTTAATCAGTTCATATTATTAACGGTCTGCCCACATGCAATTGTGTTATAAGTTTTTTTAAAATAAAATTTGAATAATGATCCATGAGATATTAAGCTTTAATAGCATTTAATGTTTGTATTAGGGGATTTCGCTGCAACCCTTATGTCAAATCGTAATTAGGAAAAAAGCTCATCTTCATAATTTATTTCGCTTCTGCCTCTTTCTTTTAAACTAAGCATATGCACTCACGTGTCAAGCGCAGAAGCGCTCCTCGGCGACGGAAAACGCAAATGCCCCGTAATAATCACTTCAAAAAACAACTCCTTCGAAAATGCGGACTGCTGGTATATAAAGAACTGCGACCATAATCACAATTCTTACAAAAAAAACTATTTCTGAAGACTACAAATATAATCACAGTCCTCACAAAAATTGCTTATCTGAGGACAGTGATCATGATCGCAGTCCTCACAAAATTGTCATGTTTCTTAGTCTTTATAGAATTGCGATCATGATTGCAGTTCTCACAAAAATATCTTATTTTTTAGTCTTCATAGAACTGCGATCATGACCGCAGTCCTCATTATTAGTACATGTTTCTGATTTTTTATAGGATTGCGATCATGAACGCAATCCTCAACAAGTACTTTATTTTTTTAGTCTTTATTAGGATTGTGATTTGCAGTCCTCACAGAAATACAATTTTTCAGCTTATTATGGGATTGCGACTGCAGTTCTTACAAAATATCGTAATTCTCAATTAATAAAAAAACTGTGATTATAGTTGCAATCTTCTAACAAATAACAATGATCATACTTGAGTGAATCGAATTTTTCCGATTTATGAACTAAATCACTGGAATATCTATTCTCGTTGTTTTATGTTTATTATATCATCGAGTTTCTATTTATCTTATCCAATCATGTTCATGTTTAATACTTGGTGTATAAGTCATCATTTTGTATTATTTTTTGTATATCACTCTCTAGATTTCTTGCATGACTTTACTCGCTAAGTTGTCGAGCTCACTCTTTTATATTAATGACATTTTCAAGTCGTGATAAGGACAAAAACACTACTTAAAACTTAGTGGGTTTTTTTAAGAACCATATGGAAAATCAATCATGTGAAAATTACTTTTGTTTTGTCTGTTTGGTTGGATGTCAAACAAATAGTCCCACGTCGGTTATACATGGAGATGGTTTTGAGTATATAAGAATTTGAGTTACTCTACCTAACAGGTTAACTCTTTGAGATGGTACCCCAAGTCCTTGCATTACCATCTCCGAATAGTTCATGTTGCTTACCTAAAAGTTCAAATACTCTTATGTTTTGATGATTCCTACCTCATCTAGTTATAGAACTGATGATGTTGAAGTTGTGTTTATAGAGATTACAGGTTGTTGATAAAGCTTGTTAGCATCTAATTAATACCACCAGTTTTTTTAGTCCTATTCTTATGTGTACTAAGATTGGTTCGGGAACAGTTCTGATTGCACTTTAGCTTCATTATACATTTCTAATCTTATGGATAAAAAATCATATAATGAATGCAATCAGTTGTGAGTGGCCCCAAATTGGATAATCTGGGCATGTTCATGGTTGGAGAATTAAAATCAAATTCCTGTTGAACATATGATTAAAATGCGGATCAGTGTTGGGTCAAAGGTGGACCATAGTGGTTACCTGCATCTTACTTTTGAACTCGATTCAGTGAAAATCAAAATTGCTCCTTTAGCAATAAGTTTATTATAGTTAATTGTAACCGTGATGTTATTGTGATTTAGATAATACGTTCTTTTGAGGCATGCGAAGCGAAGTTTGACGGTAATCAATGTGGACATAAATATTTTCAGATGAAACGGTGAATTAAGTTTTGAAGCCTTCTTACTTTTTTATATATTTTTACTTGCTTAACTTTCTCTCTCTTTTTCATCCCTTTGTAGATTATATGTGTTCTTATGTTCAAGTAATTATGGTTTACAGAGTTTAATGCTGCAAGATAATGCTTTCTTTGTTTGTAGATCCAGTCACAGTTTAGCTTTTGGCTGAAGTGACCACCATCACTTTTTGTGGGTGAAGAATTTAGAGCAACTGCTTTACTTTACAAGTGCTTCAGCTGGGAACATCTCATTACTCAAGATACTGAGGTCATGTGGTGTAGGTCCCAAAACTACAAGATTATTTTGTGCATGTGTTTGGTTTCAGCCCTATTTGAGGGGCTTAGCTCAGGACTAATTGTTGCCTTTCCCTTTTTCATTGAACAGAATCTGGACCCATAAATTCTTCTCTGTGCTCGCCACATGATTTTTCCTAGCGTTACTATTGTTATCTCTTTCACGATTTCCTCTTTTCTCTGCTTTTCTTTGCTTTGCATAAAACCTAGAAGATCTGTCTATTGTATTGCTTTATTGGACAATAGAAAAACTGTTTCTACCTTCTGTCGAATTTTCCCAAGGATAAATGATGAGCTGGAAGATCCCTCGCGTTTCATTAGCAAGAGTGCAGGGAATAATCTTTTGATTAAAAAAACTGTTAAATTTCGTGTATTTTCTTAACTCTCAAAATAGAAATAAAAAATGAAACGTGTATTAAGAAAAATGTGAAATCTGATGCACAAAATCGCCTCATAGATACTAAAAGAAATGCAGTTCAACTGAAATGTCAAACTTTTTACATTAAACTAGTCTGACTCACACCCTAATTCACGTTAAAGTTCTCCATCTTGCAAATGATCAAATTTGTGCGCATGCATACTAAAACTGAACAACTGGATCCAAAGCATCCAAGCTTGAAAAATTTTAGCAGAAACAAAATTGTTTTGACCATCGAATCCAGTGAGCTGGCCTCAGACCTGACATGGGACCTTTCCCAGTGCTTCGGTAGGAAGCAAGCATCACCTTTAGTTGCAAAATCATGTGGAAAAGGTCCAAAATTAAGAATTAAGAGCAGACATAAAAGGGGACCATCAGATTTAGAGAATCTTCATCAATTATAAGGGTTAAGCATGTTTCCCCGTTGTAATTCTTTCCTTTATTTTATTTATGCCTGTGAGCCCTTGGGCCCTTCCTTAAACCCTGTATTTTGCTTTAAGTTCGATATCATTTTTTTTTTTAAAACTTGCTTTCTGTGCTCTGTACTTTTTCTCTTTTCTTTTATTATTATTAATATTTTTGTTTTGAGAATGTATCATTGATTCAGCTCTCTCAACCCCCCACTTGAACTTGATCATTGATAACTGTTCATGATTTTTAATTCATTTATCCGTCGACTGTTCGACTCAATGCCGAAGAGAGTGCCGGGGGGAAAAAAGGGACCATCAACCAGGGTGATCGATCATATGCTTTGTTAAATCAAGGAATCTTGGAACTCAATGTTGATTGTTGATGCCTCTCTGTTTCTTGCTGGCGGAAAAGTGTGTGTAGTGATCTGGTGAGACAACTGGCTTAAATAAGAATATGCGAAGAGAGCACATGAATCATCAGAATAACTTTTGGGTGGTTAAGATTAGATTTAGAGAAAATAAAATTAAAACCTAAAAATTAAATTTATTAACCCAAAATTAACATAAACGGCTTGCTGGTAAGTCATTTGGCTTAAAAATCAAGTGACCCAGTTGAATCCGGTTGTCAATGAATATTGCCCTCACGCGATGTGGCGTGTGACTTATACTGTCATGTGGTGGGAATTTCCCTGGGTAGGGACCACGTGGTCCGCAGGATCAGTCTGGTGGGAAACCCACTCTTAGAGCCGTGCTCGCCCCGTCTCCGTGAGGGATTCAGCAACAAGTCTCGCCTGAGGGCCTGCTGGGATGCATGGACAATTTCCTCTGTGTGTGTGATCTGGTGAGACAATCAGTTTATATGAGAAGATGAAAAGAGAGCACAAGAGCCGTCGGACTAATTTTTGAATGATTGAGATTAGATTCAGAGAAAATAAAATTAAAACTCAAAAATTAAATTAATCAATTTAAAAACTAATTAACTAACCCAAAAACTACTCTCTTTTTCCCATCACAGAGTTCCATCTCAGCACTTCCCATCCAGAGTTCCATCTCCACACTCAGTGTCGCGAAGAAGGGCGCGGAGACCACATCATACTTCTTCGCTGCTCCCCTCGCTCTCTCCGCCACCGAAAGCTCTGACCTTTTCGCCTCCAGCATCTTGAGATAGCCCAACAACCAATACTATGCGTTGTACTGCTCGATCTGATGCCGATAGGATTTGATCCGATGATATGACAGATGCAACAATCGGAATTGGTCATACATGCGTCGAGGTCTACGTTGATTCGAGAGAGACTGCAGGGGAGAGAAAAAGAGGGGTAGGAGGCGGGAGAGAGATAACCGAGAGGGATCTGCAATCGCCCCTTCTGTCTCTGTTTTTTTTTTCTTTTTTAATATTTTTTTAAAGAGATTTTAAGCGTATTCCATCCAAAAACCAACAGGGGTAAGTTTTCAGCAATCTAAAAATTTGAGAGTAAATTAGAAATATCAATAATTAAAAACGTAAATTTTTAAATATTGAATATTTGATGGCTACAGTTCCAAAAACCCATTTTTTTTAATACCAAAATTATCTTTTTACCGCCTGGCGGCCAACTGACCCCCCAAGTCAACGGGGCCTTCGTCCTTCATCCCCGCAATTTATAATAATAGCCAAGGGATGGTCAGCTTTCTTATCCTCACTCAGAAACCAACAGTGATTCAATTTCTCATCAGTGATTACTGAAAATGGAGAGGTATCCAGTTGTTACATCTCCGATTGTAAGCCTGCAAATTCGGAAGTGGGGAGCCCCGGCCTTGGTGGAGGTGGGATCGCTTCTGGGAGTCATGGGTGACATCAGCAATTTACGAAGCCTCCTAATTAACATCTCCGCTGTGCTAGAGGAAAGTGAGACGAGATCAACAGTCGATCTAGCTCTGAACTATTGGCTGAGAGATGTCAAGGATGCAGCTTTCGACGCGGACGATGTGGTGGACGAGCTCCAAGCCGAAGCAGAGAGACGGAAAGTGTTGGAGGAAGACGAAAATCCGGTGACAACAAAGGTGCGTGACTTCTTCTCCTCTCGCAATTTTATCCTGTTCCGCGGCAGAATGGCTCGCAAAATCAGAGCTCGTGTTAGAGACTTTAATCAACTAGCGGAAAATTTTCACTTCACATTGGCAGCGAGAAACAAGCCCACAAACATTGCAGAACCACGGTACACACACAGTTTCATACTGGAATCTGGAGTTTATGGGAGAGATACAGATAAAGAGAAGGTTAAAGATATTCTGCTTTACTGGGACAATGATAGAGATCTATCCGTCCTGCCAATCCTTGGGATGGGAGGGATCGGGAAGACCACACTTGCTCAGTTGGTTTTCAATGATTACCATATTCGGAGGCATTTTGATGTTCAGATTTGGATTAGTGTAGCTGATGTTTTTGATGTTGAAGATATTGCCAAAGTAATTCTTAGATCTGTGACAGCGGAAAGGTACGAGCTCAAAGGGCTTGAAATTCTCCAAAAAAATCTTCAGAGGAAGCTTGAAAAAAAGAGGTTTCTACTTGTTCTAGATGATGTCTGGAACGAGGACACAGCGAAGTGGGAAATGCTGAAGTCCCTACTTAGAAACGAGAGGTGGGGAAATAAAATCATTGTGACAACACGCAGCGAAAGAGTTGCTCGTATAATGGGCACAGTTGACCCTTTCTGGCTGAGTTCTTTATCAGATGATGCTAGTTGGAAGTTATTTGCAGAGAGGGCATTTGGTTCAGAAAGAGAAAAGAGAGAGAGTGAGATCCCGAAGTTAGTAGAAATAGGAAAGAAAATTGTATCCAGATGCGGGGGTTGCCTTTAGCACTTAAGGCAATTGGAGCTATTTTGGCCACCAAACAGTCTGAACAAGAGTGGTCTGCGATTCTGAATAATATCAACAATTCATCTCCGTTTCAAGGATCGAATGATTCATTTGCATTACCTTCCCTGGGTTTAAGTTATCTACATTTGCGAACTCATTTAAAACAGTGCTTTACATATTGTGTGTTATTCCCACGTGACTATAAGATAGGCAGATTACAGCTGATTCAGGCATGGATTGCAGAAGGGTTCGTTCAATGGACAGGTGAAGTTTCATCTCCAGAGGATATTGCTAATGATTATTTCAATGATATTTTGAATCGAAGTCTCCTCCAAGATAAAGAAATAGATGAATATGGTAACATTGTGTCATGTAGAATGCATAATATTATATATGACCTTGCAGCTTCTGCTGCCGGGGATGATGCCATTTCAGTTGAGAGAGAGACAACTGTTCCCCCTGGATGTCGTTATATCTCAGTACTACTCCGTGATAATTTCTCACCATCATTTCGGAAGGTTGCTAATGAGGCAAAGAAGTTGAGATCACTTTTAGTATTTGCGGGGGAGCATTATCCTACCCATGATGTTGAGGAGTCCGATCTGAATGCTATTTCAAGTCTCACCTATTTACGTGTATTACATCTTAGTAATATTGGAATAAAAAAAATACCTAAATCCATGGGGAGAGTAAGACACCTGAGGTACCTCAACCTATCTAGGAACAAGATTACAAGATTGCCGGATTCGATTCTTGGAGAATTTAAACAACTGAGGTTCCTTGACCTGTCAGGAAACTTGATTACATCATTACCTGAATCCATCACGACCCTCTATCACTTAGAGTCTCTTAACTTGCAGGATTGTAAACAGCTTCAAGAGCTACCTGACGGCATAAGCAACATTAGCAGCCTCCGTCACCTTGACATTTTGGGCTGTGAAGGATTGACTTGCATGCCTCGTGGACTGGGGAAATTGACTAATCTCCGAACACTACCATTTTTCATTGTTGGTGAGGAGCCTGGGCGTTCCATAGTGGAACTCCAGAATCTAAAGCAAATAAGAGGTCAACTGAGGATCGAAGATCTCCACATTTTGGAGGACGGGACACATGCGATGGAAGCAAAACTTGGGGAGAAGCAAGACCTGAGACGGTTAGAGCTGTGCTGGAATAGAAATGTCGAAGCATCATCCTATCAGAAGAAAATGATGATAAAAAAATACTTGAGAACCTCCAGCCTCATTCTAATCTATGGTATCTGAGAATAGTGAGATACGAAGGTGATAGTTTGCCGGGCTGGTTAACCAAGATGGATCCATTTCTATCAGTCTCAAGTCTAAAAGAGTTGTCACTGCATAGTCTTGGGAGATGCAAAAACCTTCCACTGCTCGGCCACCTGTATTCTCTAGAGCGTCTCAATATATGTCGTATGGATGCCATAACAACAATAGACGGAGAGTTATACGGGGATGCAGGGACATTTCCCTCATTGTTAAGTCTCACCCTCTGTGATCTGCCTAATTTGGGAGTGTGGCTTATGCCTGAAAGAGACATGTTCCCTCGCCTCACAAATTTGGAGATATCATGGTGCCCCAATTTGGTAGTACAGAACCAGCTACCATCATCAATTAAGGAGTTGGTAATGTTGTCTAGCAATGAAAAGCTACTTGGAGATGGAGGAGGCCTGCAAGGGTTGTCCAGGCTGAGAAAGCTAAGCATTACAGGTTTTAAAGCATCAGAATCTCAATGGAAGGGGCTGCAAGACCTCACTGCCCTTGAGGAGCTAACAATTAGTTGTTGCCCCAAGCTGACTTGTTTGCCAGCAGTTCTTATGCAACAACAATTCCCTTCCCTCCACACACTGATACTTGAGTTCAACCCCAAACTGATGTCTCTTGGAGGAGACGAGCCACGCCACTTCATTACTTCACTCCGGCATTTGACAATTCGGGATTGTGGTGCATTGAGAGCTTTGCCAGAGTGGCTTGGAGATCTCACTTCCCTCACGTCTTTGGTACTCAAATGTTGCAACAACCTTGCAATGCTGCCAGATGGGCTGCGGCGCCTCACAACACTCCAGCAACTGACAATTGATTTCTGTCATCTTCTCGAAAAACGTTGTGAGATGGGAGGCGAAGATCGATACAAGATTGATCATATTCCTAGTATTGACATCAACAAAACATATGCTGGTATGTGATTGCTTTCTCATCTCTCTCACACCTCCTGTTTTCTTTGTTTGGCAGAATGTGTGATTGGACATGTTCATACCTCTTCTTGTCTGCTTAGATTTCTAAAATTTCTTCACCTCTTAAGCTTTTTTGTGAAGTTGAACTAATATTAATGTCATATACTGAATTTACTCTTGATTTTTCAGCTACTTGTTCTTCTTGATTTCTCTATCAGTTATATATTCTGCCTCTATTAAAATCCCTATTCCAAAATCCTCAACTTTATACCATCCAATTTAATTTATCACCTGTATCTTTCTCTTATAATTTTTTTTTTAACCTGTTTCTTTGTTTAATTATTTTTATTTCTCCCTTACATCAGAGAGAGAGAGAGAGAGAGAGAGAGAGAGAGAGAGAGAGAGAGAGATTATGATCACTCCCATTCTTCTTTTATGATTTCATAAATTTTGCCTATACCTTCGCAGATAGATACTTGCTGGTTTCATTTTAGCTAAATCATCATTAAATGGTTTTGTTCACCTCGAGCTGATAGGTAATGTTCTGTGACAGGCTACTCCGGCAATGAAAGCTGATCGATCACCTCTGCAGAGACCTCTGTCGAGATTAGATAGTCTTTGACAAGTGAGGACCTCCTGAATCTTATAGTTTTGGATCTTCCTCTTACGCGAGATAATTCCATCAAGAGCCTCTTGAGATTGGCAGAGGATTTCTCATTTGTGGATGCAGTACCATGAAATGCTTTGTTCTGTTATGAACATGGCTCTTGGACTACGGACTATGCTGAGGAAGTTCTTTCAAAGGCAAGTGTTAACAATAATTAGAATACATAATAGTCCTATTTCTTTGAAGTGCATGCTTTTATTATAATCTGCTCAGTCCCCAATATCAGAGTGTTAGAACTTTTTATACTTTTCTCTAGATTACAGTATGCTTATTTTCTTGCATAGGAGTAGACCATAAATAACCTCCTCATATCTTGCTTAGAGCCTTTTGAGATAGTCATATTGTCATAAATGAGACAAAAGTAAAAGTATACCGTACCTTGAAGCACATCACTGATGATGTTCCTCAAGTTCTGTCATCCCTTGTTGCCACTCTTCACTGTCTATTGAGTTCTATCCAGAGTTTATCCTGCTATATTCAATTATGTAGGGTATAGAGAATATTACATCACCATCAAGACTACTAAGCTCTACACAGTAATTTTCATGGATAGTAACTTTGAATATCAATAAAGGTACTGCTATCAGTTAAAGTATATTCATGATCCATCATTCTACATTACCCTTGCTATCCATGTTATGGCTTCACTTTAAGATAATGTCTCATTATCATTAACTTGTATTCTTCTCCTGATGTTTATTTTTGTCCTTTTTCTTTCTTTTCATCTAGGTTGAACTTAAGAAGATGTCATGTGAATCTAAGGTAGTGTCCGCATACTGTTTCTTTTTTTTCCCCCTTTTTCTGAGTCGTCCAACTTAAACTTTATTGTGCTCTAAACTATATTTATAATGCCCCCAACTTATTTGAGACCTGTACTTTTGCTGTTCATCTATGAGCTCATTGAGCTGACAAAAAAAAATCAGAACAAATTCTTACCACCTTTAGCTCAATGTTGCCAAGGACCTGGTAATCTCTTAGTTTCTTCCTCTATCTCAAGAAAACATGAAAAGGGACTCAGTTCAGTGAACTTTTAATTTAACATACAGACCTCATATTACTTATTGTTGTATACTAGTCTATGGACTAATATACTATAATCTAAAATTTTAAGTGGAGAATGGATCTTATTCAACTTTTCTTTCTTTCTTTCTTTCTTAATGAAAACAAAAAGATACACTCACCTTTTATAAGCTTCAAAGAAAAAACTTACAAGAATTCTAACTATCTACTTTAATGTCATAAACAAATGATAATAATGCATATATGACTCTTTAACTTCTCCAATTCATGGTGACTTTTCATTTCTCCTAATTGATGATGATGACTCTTCATTTCTTTTAATTGATGATGACTCTTCATTTCTCCTAATTGATGATGATTAATCTCCATTTCTTCACCTCATGGTGTCTCTTCTACTTCCCAAATTAATGTCATAAAAGAACATTTTTATTTGATATTCTAACACGCCCCCTCAAATCAAAATGTTTTCATACCGAGCATTTCTTTTAGCTTTCTGAAAGGTTCAAAAGGCAATGGCTTGGTGAAAATATCTGCTACTTGCTCCATGGTATGACAATACTCCAGCTCCACGGTTTTCTGCTTTACATGGTCTCTGAGAAAATGAAACTGTGTATCTATATGTTTGCTCCTCCCATGATGTACTGGGTTCTTTGCAAGTTGGATGGCTGATTTGTTGTCCACAAATATTATAGTCGCTTCTTCTTGTGGATGATCCAACTCCTTCAAAATATTTCGCAACCAAATAGCTTCACATACAGTAGATGAAGCTGCCACATACTCTGCTTCGCATGAGATAAGGCCACAACTCCTTACTTCTTTGAGGTCCATGAAAATGCAGTTGACCCAAGATAGAAGACGTAGCCAGTGGTGCTTTTCCTCTCATCTTGGTCACCTCCCCAGTCGCTATCTGAATAGCCTACTAACTCTGCAGTTTCACCGTAAGTATAAAATAGACTAAGGTTGAGTGTGCCTTTGATGTACCTTAAAATCCTCTTTGCAGCTAGCCAATGAGACTCCTTCGGTGTCTCCATATATCGGCTCACAAGTCCGACTCCATAAACAATATCGGGTCTTGTGATCGTCAAGTATCTCAGGCTACCAACTAGACTTTTGAAAAAAGTTGAGTTTATAAAATCTCCATTTTCTTCTCTTGATAGCTTCATTCCTGTAGCTATTGGGGTGTTCACTGGGTTGCAGTTACTCATCTTGAATTTCTCCAAGATCTCCTTCATGCACTTCTTTTGAGATATAAATATCCCATCTTCTTGTTGCTTCACTTCGATACCAAGAAAATAGGACATCAATCCATTGTCTGTCATATCAAATTCATTGAACATCGCCTCCTTGAATTCAGCAAGCATCGAGGCGCTACTTCCTGTGTATAACAAGTCATCAAAATAAAGACAAATTATTAGAAATTCGCCTTGATGGTTCCTCTTCAGGTAGATGGCATGCTCATAAGGACATTTGGTGAAGCCGTTTTGATGAAGATAACCATCAATTCGGGCATTTCATGCCTGTGGTGCCTGCTTTAAGCCGTACAAGGCTTTCTTTAGGCGATATACTTTGTCTTCTTGCCTTTTTATAAGAAAACCTTTTGGTTGTTGTACATACACCTTTTCTTCAAGAATACCATTGAGAAATGCTGACTTGACATCTAGATGATATAACTTTCACCTGTGATGAGCTGCAAGTGAAATTAATAGTCTCACCGTATCTAATCGAGCAACTGGTGCAAAGACTTCTTCATAGTCGATGCTGTATTTTTGTTTGTAGCCTTTCGTCACAAGCCTCGCCTTGCACCGATCAACTTCACCATCTGCTGTGCGTTTGATCTTGTACACCCATTTGACACCTATCGCCTTGTGATTTTGTGGAAGTGTTGTCAATGTAACACTTGCCCTAATTTAAGTATTTCTTTTCCTAATTAATCATAAGGGGTAATGGGATTAGTATGCATGCAAGATGCCTTAGCTAAGTCATGATTATTATATGTGTATGTATAAATAAGTATGTATACATGAGTATTTATACATCCATGTATATAGGTATAAGAATACCCCACATGTGTTTGACTTTTTACCACCATGCCCCCCATGCTTGTACCTCATGGAGAGGGGGGAGAGGCATGGAGAAGAGTAAACTTGATGGGATGTTTAGGGGACACTTGGCACAATCCTATGGAGAGTTAGAGGCTATAAATAGAGGGGGTTGTAGAGGATTAAACCACTTTGGTTAAACTCTCTCTCTCTTCCCAAACTCTCCCTCTCTTTCCTTTCCCTGCAGCAGCAAAGCAGCAGCAGCTGCAGCAGCAAGCAACAGCAGCAGCAACAGCAAAGCAACAGCAGCAGCAGCAGCAAAGGAGCAACAACAGCAGCAACAACAAAGGGCAGCAACAGCAACAACAAGGGGCAGCAGCATAAATCAGAGTATACCACTTTAAGAGTGAGTAGAACATACTATCTTAACAACATGATGAGTAGAAATAAGTAGGAAAGGAAATAAAGTGTAAGAGATACATAAGTACTTGACACTATGTACATCTTTGAGATCATGCATATTTGTGATATCAAGACATGCTAGCTAACTCATAAAGACATGTGTTTTCGATTCCGCAAATACTTGCTACTTTTGTTTACGAATTCATGATATTACTACATATCTTGCATATTGATATGGTATAATGGTATTATGTGTTGGAGGAAGGGACCGGGTTGAACCGGAGGCGTAGAAGGGGAGATTTTATATTTATGTAATGGAGAAAGGGACCGGGTTGAACCGGAGGCGTAGAAGGGGAGATTTTATATTTATGTAATGGAGGAAGGGACTGGGTTGAACCGGAGGCGTAGAAGGGGAGATTATATTGTATGTATATGGTTATTGTTATGATAGAAATCCTATGACATTATCATGCTTAAATCCTTAACATCAAATCTGGAATGACTTCTTAACAGGCAAATTTTAGGTAGGTTAGTCGACTAAGTCCGGAATTAGTCGACTATAGGTGTGATACTTTAGGCAGATAACTGCTGATATAGCAGGATTAGTCGACTACAAACAGACTGTAGTCGACTAATCCCAGATACAGAGAGCAAACAGAAAGTTAACAATCTATTTTTGACAGTTTTAGTCGACTATAGTCAACTTACTAGTCGACTAATATATTGGATTAGTCGACTATACCAGGAGGGTAGTCGACTATAGGTGACATCCAGAGAGTAACACAACTTTTGACAGTTTTAGTCAACTATAGGAGAATTCAAGTCGACTAGTACTTGAGTTAGTCGACTATACCAGGAAGGGTAGTCGACTACACAAATCCCTGGCTGTTAGTAAAGAAGCAGGTACGTGTGGAGCAAAGTTAGTCGACTATAGCTTTAGAATTAGTCGACTTACAGATAGTCTTAGTCGACTATAGGGTGGTCTAGTCGACTATGAAAGCCTTGTTACTGTGTTCTAAATTGGGATCTTGGCTAATAATAAAGTCTTATAAAAATAGTATAGCGACACACATGTCAACCGGATAATTTAGCCATGTATACCTACTTGATAGGCATATTTAACTATTGTTTTACTCACTGAGCCGTCAAGCTCACTCTATTCTAACTCCACCTACAGGTTTGGACAAGGGCAAGGGACCCGCTTAAGGGCAATTGCGCGGCAACCGTCACCGGAACCACTGTTTTAGAAATTACTTTTGTTATGTATATGATTTTGTATAAACATGCGTACTTTAGCTGGGTATCACCCTTGACTTGTAATTTATAAAGGACCTGGTGTTGGACTCTAACTGTGTATGTATATATATCCTGATATGGTAATTATAGACTGTGTTTCTTATAGATTTGAACCATGGTGTTTACATGATAAGTCTCCATGTTATCTTAGTAGAAATTCTGATGTATAGTGAAGAGTTCTGATGATTATATTAGAAGTATTATACCTTGATGGGCCCCACGTTTGGATTATACGAGATGATTGTGATTAAATGGAAAATTTTTAACTGGGACCGTTACAGTTAGTATCAGAGCAATGATTTAGAAGTAGAAGGAGTAAGAGATGATGAAATTGTTAGGTTTACACGTGCAGACATGTGATCATAATTAAGTAGTTGGTCTCATGTGACAAGGGATGCATTAAATTATCTATTGAATCTAAGTTATTCTAAAAGACATGAGACTTATGAATAGACTAAGGATAAGTATAGTTACCAGTGTGTCTATTTATGTTGCTTCTTGATGATAGCCGTATGATTGAGACCATTTCATGGACTTGAGATTGATACGACCTTTTTGTTTACATGTAGATGGGGGACTCCGATGTATACTGGCCAGTCTCCAGCTCCGATAGCTCGAGTGAGAGCTGGGTGGCGGATTCCATGGACTGGGGGTACGAGTCGGACGAAACTGATCCAGCAGAAACGATTGTACCCCTAAATTGGGTAGATTGTGAGGAGGTTGAGTCGCAGGCATCTAATGAGCCTGAACCAACCAATGTTGACACAGAAAGCTTTGTGGGAGATTCACTTGAGATACCAGTGACGGAGCACTCTACCACGATTAAAGAAGAAACCCGAAGGGGATTTACATATGGAGGCGTCTTTTGGAACGAAACGTGGGAAGAGGATATGGACCTTTATGACGACTTAGACAACTGGTGCTGCGCCGGGGACGAATCACCGGAAGAAGACCCCGAGGAGGATATGGATGATAGCAGCAGCACTAGCGGAGATTCTAGTGGGGATACTCTACCCTATGAAGGGTGAACCTTGGAGCTGACGCTTTTTGATGTATATACATGTATAGGCCTAGTATGTTAGGAGATGAATATCCTTAGGGTTGTTGTATGTATCCTGGCATATATCTTATGAATGCACATGGGTTAGTATGGATATCCAAGAAGGAAGGCATGTCAGCATAACACCTTTTGTATCCACGATGGATGTAACTATATATATATATATATATATATATATATATATATATATATATATATATATATATATAACAAGTTGCTTGTTTTCAAAAGTGATGTTATTAACATGATTACCTGAGACTAAAGTTTTATCCCTACTCATTCCTATATTGTGTGGTATGTTGATTAGACGCCCTTATTTTTATAGGGAGAATACATGGATTTGAACCAACTACCACCTGAGGAGTCCCTGTCGCTCGATACGACACACTACAGTGAGATGGGGAGTGCACACCCCGTGAACAATGATGGAGACTCTGAAGTTCAAATGAGAGGGAATGAGGGAACTCCAGGGGTAATGCCGGAGTGGCTCGCACAACTAATGACCAGAGCGAGCAGTAACAACTCCCACCGAGCACTGGAGCAGTTTCAGAAGATGAAACCGCCCGTATTCGAAGGAGAAGCGGACCCCTTACAAGCAGAAGCATGGCTTCTTCAAATAGAAAAGATCCTAGAAGTTATGAGCTGCACTGATGAACAAAAGGTGTCCTTCTCTTCTTTTATGTTCCAGAAGGAAGCGGAACATTGGTGGAGGGCAGTGAAGCTTAGTATGAAGAATGCAAGAGAATCAATCACCTGGGAAATCTTGGTGAACAAATTCACTGAGAAATACATTCCGGAGACAGCCAGAGATAAAATGGCGACAGAATTCTTGGAACTACGTCAAGGTTCTATGAATGTATCCCAGTATGATCAGAAATTCACTCAACTATCCAGGTATGCTGATGCCTTGGTAAGGAGTGAAGCAGAAAAGACAAAGAGGTTCGTAAAGGGCCTAAGATCAGAGATTCGTGGCCGACTGATTCCATTACAACTGAGAAATTATCTCCAGGCAGTAGAAAGAGCTTTGGAGGTAGAAATGGACATACAAGAAGGTCAGGGAGACCGGGTGGAAGAAATTCCCAATTCTAAGCGCCCCCGTTATCAAGGACCTCCAATGGTGACGGCATCAGGATCCACCAATGGCAAGGGGTCTGGGTTTAACACAACTTTTTATAGAGGAGGAGGAGCCAGAGGCGGGAGAACATGGTTGAGAAATAGAGACACACCCTTGAAGACACAAGCTACCTCTGCATCACATCCCAGAATCTCGGAGGCTCCCTGGTGTCAGAGGTGCAGAGTGAACCATTTTGAAAACTGCCTCCTAGACAGGTCTTGTTTTAATTATGGAGAGGTGGGACATCTAAGGAAGAATTGTCCGACAATGCGTGGAAGCCAAGGGCCGAGTAGAGGAAGTGGAAGGCCGACCATGAGGACGAATCTTCCCAGAGGACAAGCCAGTAATGCCCCACGTCCTGCTGCAACCCAGTCATCGGTTCAGCAACCTCGGGTGCAAGGCAGAACCTTCGCATTGACCCACCGGGAAGCAATGGCCTCAAATGCAGTGGTGGAAGGTATGATCTCCGTATCAGGACATATTGCCCATGCATTGTTTGACCCTGGAGCTACTCATTCATTCGTATCTAGTGCTTTTGCTTATAAACTAAATCAAGTATCAAAACCCCTAGGATTTCAATTGGTTGTGTCCACACCTATAGGGAAAATATGATAGCTAGCACTAGATATGCGAATTGTGAGGTGATGATTGGAGAAATGAAAACATCCATTGATCTGATTAAGCTAGGTGAAATGGAGTTCGATGCCATACTAGGGATGGACTGGTTGTCTGCTTGTAGTGCTCATGTGGATTGTAATAAGAAGAGGATTATCTTTAAAATGGAAGGGACTCCGGAGTTTGTTTTTGAAGGAGAAAAAGTGAGTTGTGATATACCTCACATATCAGCCATCAAAGCCACCAAGTTATTGAAGTAAGGGTGTCAAGGATTTCTGGCTTCGGTGTTGGATGCCACCAGGACTGATGTAAATATTAAGACTATTCCAATTGTGAATGAGTTCCCTGATGTGTTCCCGGAAGACCTACCAGGCCTGCCCCCAGATCGGGAAGTAGAATTTACAATAGATGTAATACCCGGTACTGCCCCAATTTCTAAGGCACCGTACCGTATGGCCCCTGCAGAAATGAAAGAACTTAAAACTCAATTGCAGGACTTATTAGACAAAGGTTTCATTCGGCCAAGTGTATCTCCCTGGGGAGCACCTGTACTATTTGTAAAGAAGAAGGATGGGAGTATGAGACTATGTGTTGACTACCGGGAATTGAATAAGGCAACTATCAAGAATAGGTACCCTCTTCCCCGAATTGATGACTTATTTGATCAATTACAAGGGTCTTGTGTATTTTCTAAGATAGACCTTAGATCGGGGTATCATCAGCTGAAGGTCAAACCTGAAGATGTGCCCAAATCAGCTTTCCGGACGAGATATGGACACTTTGAATTTCTAGTCATGCCTTTTGGACTCACTAATGCCCCGGCAGCATTTATGGACTTAATGAATCGGATGTTTCAACCATATCTAGACCAGTTTGTAGTGGTATTCATTGATGATATTCTGGTCTATTCAAAGAATACGGAAGATCATGAGAAACATCTTAATATTGTCCTTCAAATCTTGAGAGAGAAGCAACTCTATGCAAAGTTGAAGAAATGTGAATTTTGGCTAGAACAAGTAGGGTTTCTTGGCCATATTATATCTAAAGAAGGAATATCAGTAGACCCGGCAAAAATCGAAGCAATCCGAAACTGGCCTAGACCCACTAATGTTACTGAAGTTCGAAGTTTCTTGGGATTAGCTGGGTACTACAGAAGATTTGTAGAAGGATTTTCTCTGATTGTGGCACCAATGACCCAATTAACTAGAAAGAATAAGAAGTTTGCATGGGGAGAAGATCAAGATAGGAGCTTCCTGGAGGTTAAAGCTAGGCTGACATCTGCTCCTGTCTTAATTGTACCTTCGGGGACTGAAGGATTTGTCATCTTTAGTGATGCATCAAAACTGGGATTGGGATGTGTGTTAATGCAACATGGAAAAGTCATTGCCTATGCATCCCGACAATTGAAGACCCATGAAAGAAATTACCCCACTCATGACTTGAAATTAGCCGCTGTGATTTTTGCTTTAAAGATCTGGCGACATTATTTGTATGGAGTATCTTGTGAAGTTTTTACTGATCATAAGAGCTTGAAATACATCTTCACACAAAAGGAACTGAACATGAGGCAGAGGAGGTGGTTAGAACTAATGAAGGATTATGATATCACTATTCAATACCATCCTGGGAAGGCCAATGTGGTGGCTGATGCTTTGAGCCGGAAATCAGGAGGGACCCTGGCCGCCTTGATGACTCGTCAAGCAAGAATATTAAGAGATTTAGAAGAAATGCAAATAGAAGTGCGAGTCATTGATTCTTCAATTTCTGAGTATCAACTGAATCAAGTGAATATTCAAATTGATCTATACGACAAGATCAAAGAGGCACAACAAGGAGATACTCAAATAAAGAAGATTATGAAGAAAGTGCAAGAAGGAGAACTCAAGAAGTTTCGAATAGAAGGTGATGTACTGCGGTTTGGACGCAGATTATGTGTGCCAGATGTAGCAGAGATCAAAGAAGAAATAATGAAGGAGGCTCATAGTACACCTTATACAGCTCATCCCGGAAGCACAAAGATGTATCAAGATCTGCGTCATAACTTCTGGTGGGATGGAATGAAGGTAGACATTTCTAATTTTGTCCACACATGTTTAGTCTGTCAACAAGTGAAGGCCGAACATAAGAAGCCTCCAGGTTTGTTAGTGCCTTTATCTATTCCTGAATGGAAGTGGAGTCAAATCGCAATGGATTTTGTCACTGGACTTCCTCGGACGTCCCAAGGACTGGATACAGTCTGAGTAGTGGTAGACAGACTCACCAAATCTGCCCATTTTCTGCCTATCCGGATCAATTATTCAATGGAAAGACTGGCTCAGGTATATGTCCGAGAAATAATTAGATTACATGGAGTACCTGAATCCATTGTATCAGATCGAGACCCAAGATTTCAATCAAGATTTTGGAAGAGTTTGTCCAAAACTATGGGCACTAAATTGCAACTCAGTACAGCAGCCCACCCCAAACAGATGGACAGTCAGAAAGGACCATTCAAATATTGGAATATATGTTGAGAACCTGTGTACTAGATTTTGGGGGAAGTTGGGACAACTATTTACCCTTAGTGGAGCTTGCTTATAATAATAGTTATCAGTCCACTATTGGTATGCTTCCATTTGAAGCATTGTATGACAGGAGGTGTAGATCACCAATCTGTTGGGAGGAAGTTGGGGATAGAAGACTGTTCGGCCCCGATGTAATTCAAGAGACTACGGAGAAGATCAAGCTAATCAAGGAAAGGATGAAAGCAGCCCAGAACAGACAGAAAGCTTATGCAGACAATCGTCGCAGACCACTGGAGTTTGAAGTAGGGGATAGTGTTTTTCTAAAGGTATCTCTAATGAAGGGAGTGAGACGCACCGGCAGTAAGAACAAATTAGCTCCTAGATATGTGGGTCCGTTTGAGATACTGGATAAAATTGGACCGGTTGCTTACCGCTTGGCCCTACCCCCTGCCTTAGAACGGATGCACAATGTATTTCATGTATCTCAGCTGAGGAAGTATGTGCCCGATCCTGATCACGTCATCTCCTATGAACCCCTGCATATACTAGAAGATATGTCTTACGCGGAAGAACCAGTACAAATTCTTGATCGCAAGGAGAAGCAATTGAGAAACAAAAATATTTACTTGGTCAAGGTCTTATGGAGAAATCAAAACATAGAAGAAGCCACTTGGGAGATGGAAGAGGAGATAAGAAAAGCCTATCCACATTTGTTCCAAGGTACGTTAAGTTTCGAGGACGAAACTTCCATAAGGAGGGTAGAATGTAACACTTGCCCTAATTTAAGTATTTCTTTTCCTAATTAATCATAAGGGGTAATGGGATTAGTATGCATGCAAGATGCCTTAGCTAAGTCATGATTATTATATGTGTATGTATAAATAAGTATGTATACATGAGTATTTATACATTCATGTATATAGGTATAAGAATATCCCACATGTGTTTGACTTTTTACCACCATGTCCCCCATGCTTGTACCTCATGGAGAGGGGGAGAGGCATGGAGAAGAGTAAACTTGATGGGATGTTTAGGGGACACTTGGCACAATCCTATGGAGAGTTAGAGGCTATAAATAGAGGGGGTTGTAGAGGATTAAACCACTTTGGTTAAACTCTCTCTCTCTTCCAAACTCTCCCTCTCTTTCCTTTCCCTGCAGCAGCAAAGCAGCAGCAGCTGCAGCAGCAAGCAACAGCAGCAGCAACAGCAAAGCAACAGCAGCTGCAGCAGCAAAGGAGCAACAGCAGCAGCAACAACAAAGGGCAGCAACAGCAACAACAAGGGGCAGCAGCATAAATCAGAGTATACCTGTAACACTTGCCCTAATTTAAGCATTTCTTTTCCTAATTAATCATAAGGGGTAATGGGATTAGTATGCATGCAAGATGCCTTAGCTAAGTCATGATTATTATATGTGTATGTATAAATAAGTATGTATACATGAGTATTTATACATCCATGTATATAGGTATAAGAATACCCCACATGTGTTTGACTTATTACCACCATGCCCCCATGCTTGTACCTTATGGAGAGGGGGGAGAGGCATGGAGAAGAGTAACTTTGATGGGATGTTTAGGGGACACATGGCACAATCCTATGGAGGGTTAGAGGCTATAAATAGAGGGGATGAAGAGGATTAAACACTTTTTGATCAAACACTCTCTTTCTCTCTTCACAACCTCTCTCCCTCTCCCTCCTTTTACAGCAGCAGCACAGCAGGGGTAGCAGCAATAGCAAGTAGCAGCAGCAGCAATAGCAACAGCAGCAGCAGCAGCAAAAGCAACAGCAGCAGCAACACAAGCAACAGCAGCAGCAACAGTAAAGGGCAAAGCATAAATCAGATTATACAACTTCAAGTGTGAGTAGAACATGCTAATCTTAACAACATGATGAGTAGAAATAAGTAGGAAATGAATTAAGTGTAAGAGATACACAAGTATTTAACCTTATGTATATTTTAGGTTCATGTGTTTCAATTCCGCAAGTATTTAC
This sequence comes from Agave tequilana, assembly GCA_038442645.1. Taxonomy (NCBI): domain Eukaryota; kingdom Viridiplantae; phylum Streptophyta; class Magnoliopsida; order Asparagales; family Asparagaceae; genus Agave; species Agave tequilana. The sequence continues at coordinate 23,775 of JAVJIF010033509.1, read as the reverse complement.
TCATGTTGTTTATGAATCCATGATTCTGTTATATGTCTTGCATATTGATATGATATGATGGCATCATGCATTGGAGGAAGGGACCGGGTTGAACCGGAGGCGTAGAAGGGGAGATTATATATTATGTATCGGAGGAAGGGACCGGGTTGAACCGGAAGCGTAGAAGGGGAGATTATATATCATGTATCGGAGGAAGGGACCGGTGGAACCGGAGGCGTAGAAGGGGAGATTATGTGTATGTATATGGTTATCACTATGATATAAGTCCTATGTTATATTCATGCATAAATCTTTAATATCAAATCTGGAATGGCTTCTTAACAGGCACTTTTTGGGTAAGTTAGTCGACTAAGTCCCTGGGATAGTCGACTAAAAGTGTGATATTTAGGCAGATACACTGCTGGATAGCAGGATTAGTCGACTATATATAGACTGTAGTCGACTAATCCCAGATACAGAGAGCAAACAGAAAGTTGGCAATCTGTTTTTGACAGAATTAGTCGACTTGAGTCAACTACTAGTCGACTAATATTGTAGATTAGTCGACTACAGAAGGAGGGTAGTCGACTATAGGTGACATCCAGAGAGCAACACAACTTTTGACAGTTTTAGTCGACTATAGGGGAATTCAAGTCGACTAGTACTTGGGTTAGTCGACTATACCAGGAAGGGTAGTCGACTACATAAATTCCTGGCTGTTAGTTATGAAGCAGATACGTGTGAAGTGGAGTTAGTCGACTATAGCTTCAAATTAGTCGACTTACAGTTAGTATCAGTCGACTATAGGATGACCTAGTCGACTAGTAAGGCCTTATTACTGTGTTTGGTTTTGGTTCCTGGATAATCATAAGATCCTATAAAAATAGTATAGCGACACACATGCCAACCGAATAACTTAGCCATGTGTACCTACTTGATAGGCATATTTAGCTATTGTTTTACTCACTGAGCCGTCAAGCTCACTCTATTCTTACTCCACCTACAGGTTTGGACAAGGGCAAGGGACCCGCTTAAGGGCAATTGTGCGAGACAAGCGTCACCAGGACCATTGTAATAGAAGCTACTTTTGTTATGTATATAATTTTGTATAAACATGCGTACTTTTAGTTAAGTGTTGCTCTTGACTTGTAATTCTTATAGGACCTGGTGTGGACTATTACTTGTATGTATATATATATTTTGACATGATAAATGTAGACTGTGTTCTTATGGATTATTGAACTATATGTGTTAATATGATAAGTCTCGAGTAGATCATACATGTTATCTTTAGTGAAAATTCTGATGTATAGTGAAGAGTTCTGATGATTATATTGGAAGTATTATACCTTGATGGGCCCCACGTTTGGATTATACGAGATGATTGTGATTAAATGGAAAATTTTTAACTGGGACCGTTACAGTTGGTATCAGAGCAAAGGTTTAGAAGTAGGAGTAAGAGATGATGAAGTTGTTAGGTTTATACGTGCAGACATGTGATCATAGTTAAGTAGTTGGTCTTATATGTCAAGGGATGCATTAAGTTATCTATTGAATCTGAGTTACTCTAAGGACATGAGACTTATGAGTAGACTAAGGATAAGTATAGTTACCAGTGTGCCTATTTATGTTGCTTCTTGATGATAGTCGTATGATTGAGACTATTTCATGGACTTGAAATTGATACGACCTTTTTGTTTACATGTAGATGGGGGACTCCGATGTATTCTAGCCGGTCTCTAGTTCCGACAGCTCGAGTGAGAGCTGGGTGGCGGATTCCATGGACTGGGGGTACGAGTCGGACGAAACTGACCCAGCGGAAACGATTATGCCCCTAAATTGGGTAGATTATGAGGAGGTTGAGTCGCAGGCATCTAACGAGCCTGAACCAACCAATGTTGACACAGAAAGCTTTGTGGGAGATTCACTTGAGATACCAGTAACAGAGCACTCTACCACGATTAAAGAAGAAACCCGAAGGGGATTTACATATGGAGGCGTCTTTTGGAACGAAACGTGAGAAGAGGATATGGACCTTTATGACGACTTAGACAACTGGTGCTGCGCCGGGAACGAATCACCGGAAGAAGACCCCGAGGAAGATACGGATGATAGCAGCAGCACTAGCGGAGATCCTAGTGGGGATACTCTACCCTACGAAGGGTGAACCTTAGAGCTGACACTTTTGATGTATATACATGTATAGGCCTAGTCTGTTAAGTGATGGATATTCTTAGGGTTGTTGTATGTACCCTGGCATATATCTTATGAATGCACATGGGTTAGTATGGAAATCCAAGAAGGAAGGCATGTCAGCATAACACCTTTTGTATCCACGATGGATGTAACTATATATATATATATATATATATATATATATATATATATATTATATATATATATATATATATATAACAAGTTGCTTGTTTTCAAAAGTGATGTTATTAACATGATTACCTGAGACTAAAGTTTTATCCCTACTCATTCCTATATTGTGTGGTATGTTGATTAGACGCCCTTATTTTTATAGGGAGAATACATGGATTTGAACCAACTACCACCTGAGGAGTCCCTGTCACTCGATACGACACACTACAGTGAGATGGGGAGTGCACCCCCCGTGAACAACGATGGAGACTCTGAAGTTCAAATGAGAGGGAATGAAGGAACTCCAGGGGTAATGCCGGAGTGGCTCGCACAACTAATGACCAGAGCGAGCAGTAACAACTCCCACCGAGCACTGGAGCAGTTTCAGAAGATGAAACCGCCCGTATTCGAAGGAGAGGCGAACCCCTTACAAGCAGAAGCATGGCTTCTTCAAATAGAAAAGATCCTAGAAGTTATGAACTGCACTGATGAACAAAAAGTGTCCTTCTCTTCTTTTATGTTCCAAAAGGAAGCGGAACATTGGTGGAGGGCAGTGAAGCAGAGTATGAAGAATACAAGGGAACCAATCACCTGGAATTCTTGGTGAACAAATTCACTGAGAAATACATTCCGGAAACGGCCCGAGATAAGATGGCGACAGAATTCTTGGAACTACGTCAAGGTTCTATGAATGTGTCCCAGTATGATCAGAAATTCACTCAGCTATCCAGGTATGCTGATGCCTTGGTCAGGAGTGAAGCAGAAAAGACAAAGAGGTTCGTAAAGGGCCTAAGATCAGATATTCGTGGCCGGCTGATTCCATTGCAACTGAGAAATTATCTCCAGGCAGTAGAAAAAGCTTTGGAGGTAGAAATGGACATACAAGAAGGTCAGGGAGACTGGGTAGAAGGAACTCCCAATTCTAAGCGCCCCCGTTATCAAGGACCTCCAATGATGACGGCATCAGGATCCACCAGTAACAAAGGGCCTGGGTTTAACACCACTTTTCATAGAGGAGGAGGGGCCAGAGGCGGGAGAACATGGCTGAGAAACAGAGACACCCCCTCGAAGACACAAACTACCTCTGCATCCCATCCCAGAGTCTCGGAGGCTCCCTGGTGTCAGAGGTGTAGAACAAACCATTTTGAAAACTGCCTCTTTGACAGGTCTTGTTTTAATTGTGGAGAGGTGGGACATCTAAGGAAAAATTGTCCGACAATGCGGGGAAGCCAAGGGCCGAGTAGAGGAAGTGGAAGGCCGACCATGAGGACGAATCCTCCCAGGGGACAAGCCAGTAATGCCCCACATCCTGCTGCAACCCAGTCATCGTTCAGTAACCTCAGGTGCAAGGCAGAACCTTCACATTAACCCACCAGGAAGCAATGGCCTCGAATGCAGTGGTGGAAGGTATGATCTCCATATCAGGACATATTGCCCATGCATTGTTTGACCCTGGAGCTACTCATTCATTCGTATCTAGTGCTTTTGCTTATAAACTAAATCAAGTCTCAAAACCCCTAGGATTTCAATTGGTTGTGTCCACACCTATAGGGGAACATTTGATAGCTAGCACTAGATATGCGAATTGTAAAGTGATAATTGAAGAAATGAAGACATTTGTTGATCTGATTAAGCTAGGCGAAATGGAGTTCGATGCCATACTAGGAATGGACTGGTTGTCTGCCTGTGGTGCTCAGGTAGATTGTAATAAAAAGAGGATTATCTTTAAAATGAAAGGGACTCCGGAAATTATTTTAGAAGGAGAGAAAGTTAGTTATGATATACCTCACATATCAGCCATCAAGGCCACCAAGTTAATGAAGCAAGGGTGTCAAGGATTTCTGGCTTCGGTGTTGGATACCACCAGGACTGATGTGAATATTAAGACTATTCCAATTGTGAATGAGTTCCCTGATGTGTTCCCGGAAGACTTACCAGGCCTGCCCCCAGATCGGGAGGTAGAATTTACAATAGATGTAATACCTGGTACTGCACCAATTTCTAAGGCACCGTACCATATGGCCCCTGCAGAAATGAAAGAACTTAAAACTCAATTGCAGGACTTATTACACAAAAGTTTCATTCGGCCAAGTGTATCTCCCTGGGGAGCACCTGTACTATTTGTGAAGAAGAAGGATGGGAGTATGAGACTATGTGTTGACTACCGGGAATTGAATAAGGCAACTATCAAGAATAGGTACCCTCTTCCCCGAATTGATGACTTATTTGATCAACTATAAGGGTTTTGTGTATTTTCTAAGATAGATCTTAGATCGGGGTATCATCAGTTGAAGGTCAAACCTGAAGATGTGTCCAAATCGGCTTTCCGGACGAGATATGGACACTTTGAATTTCTAGTCATGCCTTTTGGACTCACTAATGCCCCGGCAGCATTTATGGACTTAATGAATCGAATTTTTCAACCATATCTTGACCAGTTTGTAGTAGTATTCATTGATGATATTCTGGTCTATTCAAAGAATACGGAAGATCATGAGAAACATCTTAATATTGTCCTTCAAATCTTGAGAGAAAAACAACTCTATGCAAAGTTGAAGAAATGTGAATTTTGGCTAGAACAAGTAGGGTTTCTTGGCCATATCATATCTAAGGAAGGAATATCAGTAGACCCGGTAAAGATCGAAGCAATCCGAGACTGGCCTAGACCCACTAATGTTACTGAAGTTCGAAGTTTCTTGGGATTAGCTGGGTACTACAGAAGATTTGTAGAAGGATTTTCTCTGATTGTGGCACCAATGACCCAATTAACTAGAAAGAATAAGAAGTTTGCACGGGGAGAAGATCAAGATAAGAGTTTCCTGGAGGTTAAAGCTAGGCTGACATCTGCTCCTGTCTTAATTGTACCTTCGGGGACTGAAGGATTTGTCATCTTTAGTGATGCATCAAAACTGGGATTGGGATGTGTGTTAATGCAACATGAAAAAGTCATTGCCTATGCATCCCGACAATTGAAGACCCATGAAAGAAATTACCCCACTCATCACTTGGAATTAGCCGCTGTAATTTTTGCTTTAAAGATCTGGCGACATTATTTGTATGGAGTGTCTTGTGAAGTTTTTACTGATCATAAGAGCTTAAAATACATCTTCACACAAAAGGAACTGAACATGAGGCAGAGGAGGTGGTTAGAACTAATGAAGGATTATGATATCACTATTCAATACCACCCTGGGAAGGCCAATGTGGTGGCTGATACTTTGAGCCGGAAATCAGGAGGGACTCTGGCCGCCTTGATGACTCGTCAAGCAAGAATATTAAGAGATCTAGAAGAAATGCAAATAGAAGTGCGAGTCATTGATTCTTCAAATTCTGAGTATCAACTGAATCAAGTGAGTATCCAAATTAATCTATACGACAAGATCAAAGAGGCCCAACAAGGAGATACTCAAATAAAGAAGATGATGAAGAAAGTGCAAGAAGGAGAACTCAAGGAGTTTCAAATAGAAGGTGATGTACTAAGGTTTTGGACGCAGATTATGTGTGCCAGATGTAGCAGAGATCAAAGAAGAAATAATGAAGGAGGCTCATAGTACACCTTATACAGCTCATCCTGGAAGCACAAAGATGTATCAAGATCTGCATCATAACTTCTGGTGGGATGGAATGAAGGTGGACATTTCAAATTTTGCCCACAAATGTTTAGTCTGTCAACAAGTCAAGGCCGAATATAAGAAGCCCCCAGGGTTGTTAGTGCCCTTATCTATTCCTGAATGGAAGTGGAGTCAAATTGCGATGGATTTCGTCACCGGACTTCCTCGGACGTCCCAAGGACTGGATACAGTCTGGGTAGTGGTAGACAGACTCACCAAATCTGCCCATTTTCTACCTATCCGGATCAATTATTCAATGGAAAGACTGGCTCAGGTATATGTACGAGAGATAATTAGATTACATGGAGTACCTGAATCCATTGTATCAGATCGGGACCCAAGATTCCAATCTAGATTCTGGAAAAGTTTGTCCAGAGCTATGGGCACTAAATTACAACTCAGTACAGCAGCCCACCCCCAAACGGATGGACAGTCAGAAAGGACCATTCAAATATTGGAAGATATGTTGAGAACCTGTGTGCTAGATTTTGGGGGAAGTTGGGACAACTATTTACCCTTAGTGGAGTTTGCTTATAATAATAGTTATCAGTCCACTATTGGTATGCCTCCATTTGAAGCATTATATGGGAGGAGGTGTAGATCACCAATCTGTTAGGAGGAAGTTGGGGATAGAAGATTGTTCGGCCCCGATGTAATTCAAGAGACTACGGAGAAGATCAAGCTAATCAAGGAAAGGATGAAAGCAGCCCAGAGCAGACAGAAAGCTTATGCAGACAATCGTCGCAGACCATTAGAGTTTGAGGTAGGGGATAGTGTTTTCCTGAAAGTATCTCCAATGAAGGGAGTGAGACGCACCGGTAGTAAGAACAAATTAGCCCCTAGATATGTGGGTCCGTTTGAAATACTGGATAAAATTGGACCGGTTGCTTACCGCTTGGCCCTACCCCCTGCCTTAGAACGGATGCACAATGTATTTCATGTATCTCAACTGAGGAAGTATGTGCCCGATCCTGATCACGTCATCTCCCATGAACCCCTGCATATACTAGAAGATATGTCTTACGCGGAAGAACCAGTACAAATTCTTGATCGCAAGGAGAAGCAATTGAGAAACAAAAATATTTACTTGGTCAAGGTCTTATGGAGAAATCAAAACATAGAAGAAGCCACTTGGGAGCTGGAAGAGGAGATAAGAAAAGCCTATCCACATTTGTTCCAAGGTACGTTAAGTTTCGAGGACGAAACTTCCATAAGGAGGGTAGAATGTAACACTTGCCCTAATTTAAGCATTTCTTTTCCTAATTAATCATAAGGGGTAATGGGATTAGTATGCATGCAAGATGCCTTAGCTAAGTCATGATTATTATATGTGTATGTATAAATAAGTATGTATACATGAGTATTTATACATCCATGTATATAGGTATAAGAATACCCCACATGTGTTTGACTTATTACCACCATGCCCCCATGCTTGTACCTTATGGAGAGGGGGGAGAGGCATGGAGAAGAGTAACTTTGATGGGATGTTTAGGGGACACATGGCACAATCCTATGGAGGGTTAGAGGCTATAAATAGAGGGGATGAAGAGGATTAAACACTTTTTGATCAAATACTCTCTTTCTCTCTTCACAACCTCTCTCCCTCTCCCTCCTTTTACAGCAGCAGCACAGCAGGGGCAGCAGCAATAGCAAGTAGCAGCAGCAGCAATAACAAGTAGCAGCAGCAGCAATAGCAACAGCAGCAGCAGCAGCAAAAGCAACAGCAGCAGCAACACAAGCAATAGCAGCAGCAGCAGCAAAGGGCAAAGCATAAATCAGATTATACAACTTCAAGTGTGAGTAGAACATGCTAATCTTAACAACATGATGAGTAGAAATAAGTAGGAAATGAATTAAGTGTAAGAGATACACAAGTATTTAACCTTATGTATATTTTAGGTTCATGTGTTTCAATTCCGCAAGTATTTACTCATGTTGTTTATGAATCCATGATTCTGTTATATGTCTTGCATATTGATATGATATGATGGCATCATGCATTGGAGGAAGGGACCGGGTTGAACCGGAGGCGTAGAAGGGGAGATTATATATTATGTATCGGAGGAAGGGACCGGGTTGAACCGGAGGCGTAGAAGGGGAGATTATATATCATGTATCGGAGGAAGGGACCGGGTTGAACCGGAAGCGTAGAAGGGGAGATTATGTGTATGTATATGGTTATCACTATGATATAAGTCCTATGTTATATTCATGCATAAATCTTTAATATCAAATCTGGAATGGCTTCTTAACAGGCACTTTTTGGGTAAGTTAGTCGACTAAGTCCCTGGGATAGTCGACTAAAAGTGTGATATTTAGGCAGATACACTGCTGGATAGCAGGATTAGTCGACTACATATAGACTGTAGTCGACTAATCCCAGATACAGAGAGCAAACAGAAAGTTGGCAATCTGTTTTTGGCAGAATTAGTCGACTTGAGTCAACTACTAGTCGACTAATATTGTAGATTAGTCGACTACAGAAGGAGGGTAGTCGACTATAGGTGACATCCAGAGAGCAACACAACTTTTGACAGTTTTAGTCGACTATAGGGGAATTCAAGTCGACTAGTACTTGGGTTAGTCGACTATACCAGGAAGGGTAGTCGACTACATAAATTCCTGGCTGTTAGTTATGAAGCAGATACGTGTGAAGTGGAGTTAGTCGACTATAGCTTCAAATTAGTCGACTTACAGTTAGTATCAGTTGACTATAGGATGACCTAGTCGACTAGTAAGGCCTTATTACTGTGTTTGGTTTTGGTTCCTGGATAATCATAAGATCCTATAAAAATAGTATAGCGACACACATGCCAACCGAATAACTTAGCCATGTGTACCTACTTGATAGGCATATTTAGCTATTGTTTTACTCACTGAGCCGTCAAGCTCACTCTATTCTTACTCCACCTACAGGTTTGGACAAGGGCAAGGGACCCGCTTAAGGGCAATTGTGCGAGACAAGCGTCACCAGGACCATTGTAATAGAAGCTACTTTTGTTATGTATATAATTTTGTATAAACATGCGTACTTTTAGTTAAGTGTTGCTCTTGACTTGTAATTCTTATAGGACCTGGTGTGGACTATTACTTGTATGTATATATATTTTTGACATGATAAATGTAGACTGTGTTCTTATGGATTATTGAACTATATGTGTTAATATGATAAGTCTCGAGTAGATCATACATGTTATCTTTAGTGGAAATTCTGATGTATAGTGAAGAGTTCTGATGATTATATTGGAAGTATTATACCTTGATGGGCCCCACGTTTGGATTATACGAGATGATTGTGATTAAATGGAAAATTTTTAACTGGGACCGTTACAATACCACTTTAAGAGTGAGTAGAACATACTATCTTAACAACATGATGAGTAGAAATAGTAGGAAAGGAAATAAAGTGTAAGAGATACATAAGTACTTGACACTATGTACATCTTTGAGATCATGCATATTTGTGATATCAAGACATGCTAGCTAATTCATAAAGACATGTGTTTTCGATTCCGCAAATACTTGCTACTTTTGTTTACGAATTCATGATATTACTACATATCTTGCATATTGATATGGTATGATGGTATTATGTGTTGGAGGAAGGGACCGGGTTGAACCGGAGGCGTAGAAGGGGAGATTTTATATTTATGTAATGGAGGAAGGGACCGGGTTGAACCGGAGGCGTAGAAGGGGAGATTTTATATTTATGTAATGGAGGAAGGGACCGGTTGAACCGAGGCGTAGAAGAGGAGATTATATTGTATGTATATGGTTATTGCTATGATAGAAATCCTATGACATTATCATGCTTAAATCCTTAACATCAAATCTGGAATGACTTCTTAACAGGCAAATTTTAGGTAGGTTAGTCAACTAAGTCCGGAATTAGTCGACAATAGGTGTGATACTTTAGGCAGATAACTGCTGATATAGCAGGATTAGTCGACTACAAACAGACTGTAGTCGACTAATCCCAGATACAGAGAGCAAACAGAAAGTTAACAATCTGTTTTTGACAGTTTTAGTCGACTATAGTCAACTTACTAGTCGACTAATATATTGGATTAGTCGACTATACCAGGAGGGTAGTCGACTATAGGTGACATCCAGAGAGTAACACAACTTTTGACAGTTTTAGTCGACTATAGGAGAATTCAAGTCGACTAGTACTTGAGTTAGTCGACTATACCAGGAAGGGTAGTCGACTACACAAATCCCTGGCTGTTAGTAAAGAAGCAGGTACGTGTGGAGCAAAGTTAGTCGACTATAGCTTTAGAATTAGTCGACTTACAGATAGTCTTAGTCGACTATAGGGTGGTCTAGTCGACTATGAAAGCCTTGTTACTGTGTTCTAAATTGGGATCTTGGCTAATAATAAAGTCTTATAAAAATAGTATAGCGACACACATGTCAACCGGATAATTTAGCCATGTATACCTACTTGATAGGCATATTTAACTATTATTTTACTCACTGAGCCGTCAAGCTCACTCTATTCTAACTCCACCTACAGGTTTGGACAAGGGCAAGGGACCCGCTTAAGGGCAATTGCGCGGCAACCATCACCGGAACCACTGTTTTAGAAGTTACTTTTGTTATGTATATGATTTTGTATAAACATGCGTACTTTAGCTGGGTATCACCCTTGACTTGTAATTTATAAAGGACCTGGTGTTGGACTCTAACTGTGTATGTATATATATCCTGATATGGTAATTATAGACTGTGTTTCTTATAGATTTGAACCATAGTGTTTACATGATAAGTCTCCATGTTATCTTAGTAGAAATTCTGATGTATAGTGAAGAGTTCTGATGATTATATTGGAAGTATTATACCTTGATGGGCCCCATGTTTGGATTATACGAGATGATTGTGATTAAATGGAAAATTTTTAACTGGGACCGTTACAGTTGTCAACTCCCATGTGTCGTTCTTCTGGATGGCATGCATCTCCTCCTTCATTACTGATCGCCAACAATCTTCTTCCTTAGCCTCTTGGAAAGTGACAGGCTCATGATCAGCATATAAATAGAAAAGATTAGTCTCTCCATCTTCTTCTATCTGCTCATAAATCTCCCTGAGGCTTCTCATTTTGATGGGACCTCTTTGCACGGAGGATTCGCTACTGCTACCTGCCCCAGAAGATGGAGAATCTCTTGCAGGAGACGGTGCAGCATGTTGAGGAGATGGTGGTGTAGCTGGTGGTGGAACCTCATGTAGAGGCTCGTTAGGTTCATTCACCAAGGATTGCACTTTGACAGTCTCTTTATTATTCCAACTCCATGCTTCAGCTTCATTGAAGACAACGTCTCTACTAACCACTAGTTTTTTAGTTAGTGAATTGTAGAGCTTGTATGCTTTCGACTCCTCCCTATATCCGATGAATGTATTTTTCACCATGATTGTCAAGCTTCTTCCTTTTAACTTCAGGTACTTGAGCATATGCAACACACCTAAAAATTCTTAGGTGTGTGACATTAGGCTTGTAGCCGCTCCATGCCTCTTGAGGAGTCTTTCCCTTCACTTACTTTGTCGGGTACTGGTTGAGTAAGTAGGTTGAACATGCCACAGCTTCCGCCCAAAACTGCTTCGGCAGCCCCTTTTCTTTGAGCATGGTTCTTGTCATGTCAAGAATTGTGCGGTTCTTTCTTTCTGCGATGTCATTTTGTTGTGATGTGTAGGCAGTAGTGAACTGCCTCTTTATGCCTTGCTCCCTGCAATATTCTTGAAACATATTTGAGGTGTACTCACCACCTCGATCAGATCGAAGAGTTATTAGCTTATGGTCACTCTCCGCTTCAACAAGAGCTTTAAAATTCTTAAAGATAGTAAAGGTAGCAAATTTTTTTTTAAGAATGTAAACCCACAACTTTCTACTGAAATCATCAATGAAGGTAATAAAATATCTATTACCTCCTAAAGAGACGAGATCTAGTGGTCCGCAGATATCAGTATGAACAAGTTGCAATGGTGCCTCCGCTCTCCACGACTTTCCATTGGAAAAGGAAGTCGTGTTTGCTTGTCAATTATGCAAACTTCACAAGTATGACTTGGTGGATCGATTGTTGGTAAACCTCGTATCATGCCGGTTGTAGATAGTAGCTTCAGGCCGCTGAAATTTAGATGACCGAAGCGAAGATGCCACCTCCATGACTCATTCTTCATGAGTCCTTGAAAATACTTCTCAACTTTTGTGTTTAGATGCAAGGGAAACATGCGGTTCCTTGTCATCTTAATACAAGTTATAAGACCTCCTTTTGCATTTTTCAACCAAAGATGGTTGTTCTACATATATACTTTATATCCTTTTTTGAGTAATTGACCGATGCTGAGAATATTACTTTTCATGTTAGGAATATAATAAACATCGAAAATATACTCGGGCTTACCATCCTTTTGATAGATTTTGATCTTCCCTCTGCCTTCAATGGAGAGTTTTGAAGAATCTCCCAAGCTCACACTTTCATGAACTCCTGCGAGTTCCATGAATAGTTCTTTCTTCCCGCACATGTGGTTGCTAGCACCCGAGTCAAGGTACCAAACATCATTCTGAACACTTGAATCATCATGAGCAAGAAGAAGAGTAGAGTTATTACCCACATCATTTGTTGCTTCGGCAAGATTGGTAAGATCTTCAGTTCTGTGCCAGCAATCCGACAGTTGTAGCATTGGACGTTCTTGTTGTTTCCCCATCCAGATGTAAATCTTCCCTGATTGCTTCGTCCTCGACCTCTGAAGCTTTGGAACTCCACTTGATTTTGAGTGGTTCGTTGTTGGAGACCACGTCCCCTGCCTCTGCCACGATCACGACCTCTACTATGTGAGCCTCGATCATTTAGAGTCAGCTTTGACTCTAATACTTGTTCCAAGACTATGAACCAGTCTTCTTTTGCATGCGTTGCTCATGAACTTGGAGGGATCCCAAAAGCTCCTCTATTGAGATCTCCTCCAAATTCTTGGACTCCTCAATTGCGGCCACCACGTGCTCGAACTTTGATGAGAGGGATCGCAGCAATTTCTCTATCACTCAGATGTCCTCCATCTTCTCTCCATTTCTCCTCATTTTATTCACAATTAGAAGTAATCGTGAATAATAATCGGAGATTTTTTCTTTATCTTTCATTTGAGCGGCTTCAAGATCGCCCCTCAAAGTTTGGAGGCGAATTCGCTTCACCCGCTCGACTCCTTTGTAGATGGTAGTAAGAATTTCCCATGCTTCCTTGCTCGTCGTTGCTTCGGCAACTCTTTCGAAGGTAGACTCGTCCAACCCTTGATAGAGTAGAAAACGAGCCTTCCAATCCTTCTTTCTTTGCTCTTTAAGAGCCTTCTTCTCTTCGGCGGTGTAGGCGGCTTCTACCTCCGGTGTGGGTTCCTTAAACCCATCAAAGATTAGCTCCGACAACTCTTGAGAACCAAATAGAGCTTTCAACTGAATTGACCAACAATCATAGTTATCTTTCAATAACTTGGGGACTTGTGGATTGATGAGATTGTTGGTGGAGGCCATGAGGAGAAGAGGAAATGAACAAAAAATTGAATTGGCTCTGATACCAATTGTTTGTATACTAGTCTACGGACTAATATACTATAATCTAAAATTTTAAGTGGAGAATGAATCTTATTCAACTTTTCTTTCTTTCTTTCTTGCTCAATGAAAACAAAGAGATACACTCACCTTTTATAGGCTTCAAAGAAAAAACTTACAAGAATTCCAACCATCTACTTTAATGTCATAAACAAATGATAATAATGCATAGATGACTATTTAACTTCTCCAATTCATGGATGACTCTTCATTTCTTTTAATTGATGATGACTCTTCATTTCTCCTAATTGATGATGATGACTCTTCATTTCTTCACCTCATGGTGTCTCTTCTACTTCCCAAATTAATGTCATAAAAGGACATTTTTATTTGATATTCCAACACTTATTACCATATAAGCTGTGCCATTAACATACAGGCTATGTGTTCATGCCTGATTTTACTTCTGTTCTATTTATCATAAGTAATCTAATATTTTTGCTTGCTCTCTATCATTATTAACTGAGAACAGATAATGAGTTTACCTTCATGTTTTCTCTCTCTTACTAGGAATGACCATGGATGCAGGACTATTTGTTTTTCGATGGAAATCTGTCGTTCTCATTTTGTGGAAGTTGCTTCTGCTAAAGGCCTGTTGTAAGTCTTTCATGTTCACTGTTGCAAGTCTTTCATGGTCGTTTATATGATTATTTCATAGACAGAATTTACTGTTAACTTTTCAGATCAAACTCCATGATGGCGGCCGAGTATCTAATCTTTGTGCTATCTTCCTCAGTTCCTCCTCTACATGGTCGATCTTCCTTTCCCCAGATTTGAACCTGGTTATCTTGGTACCTCCTCCTCCTCATATGTTGGATTTCTTGATCATTACCCCAGTTATCAGTTACCTACTGCAACAGAACCTTCCCAAAGCCGAATACTTGTTTTGGGATTTTGTATTGAAAATAATTCTAGGAATATAGGGTTTATTTTCAACATCATGAGGATTATTCTGAATTTGAGTATTGAGATTTATGGATCTCTTCTGATTGTAGTTCTCTCTTCTAAAATAGTGAAACTTCATGCTACTGTCTGAGGACGTATGACTTGCTCCGTACCTCGTTAAATCTGTGTGTCTGCGTTTGTCGTTTAATCTTGATTCTGCGTTCATATCTTACATTCTTCTCTTTTCTCCACTTAACAGATTTTAATACAAGTCGAGAACTGTTTATGGTTTTATTTTTTAGTTGCAATGAGAAATGATAAAAATAGTTTAATTTTGATTCACGCAGATGTAAATTGCAAAAGGAAGGACATTAACTTTTTCTGCTGTAAACATGCTGAATCTTCCTTCCTTGTGGCAAGGTGACAGGATCTTGATGGATCAGCAAGAATATGAAGGGACTCTCTCTAGAGATAGAAGTTTCGATGATGATGTTGTTCATTGTACCCCAGTTGTTAGTGCTTCTTTTGTTCTCCACATCCTCATGGACCCCTACTGTAAGGGAGGAACTTAGACAATCAATTATAAAATGAGCTGACAGTTCTATTATAGCTGTTTTGTATTATCTGACTTGTACTTTTATAAATATATTTTGCATAGGGTTTTATGCCCTATTTTCACTTCAGAAAGAAAATGTGTTCTTCTTGATTTCATTCACTATGGATCATTCTGAAAACTCAAACCCACTTTAACAATCTAATTTCTTTTAGCATAGGCAGTCCCGTTACTTCTTGATCCAACATCATTGCATGACTTAATGCGTACCAAGGATTAAAATTTGTCAAATTCATAATTTATGACCACATTATCTAATATCTATCCGTGTAGTTTATGAGAATTTTCTAAATTGTAATGCTTTTCTTGTTCATGTATCCACATTTGGCTTGCCAAAAATGTAGCTTCGGCCATTTTTGCATTGAGACTATGAAGCATCTGTTCCTGCTCTACTTTTCTCATATATGTATTTTGGTGTAGGATTTTGTTTAGTAAGATGAGGGGGTCGTCTTTTGTGTGAGACCGTGTCTTGGTAGGGTTTCAGAAACGTTCCTCCATTATCATACTCCCCTCAATTCGCGTAGTGAATCTTTGATCATCCTTGCTCATGAACATAGGCGAAAATGCTGAACCACATAACCTGGTGTCTTCTTCTTGTCCCTTTTTCCTAATTTTATGTGTTTTGAGGCTTAATCAATTGTGTGTTTGTGCAACTTGGGATAATAACAAACTTGTATGAGGGTGTTGGTTCATTGATTGGGCGTTAAGATGTTAACAACTATAAAGAATGGTATTTAATAAGAAGAAGATTGACAAGAACAGACTAGCAACTGCAAGGGTCACACAAAATTGTCTGAAAAGGGAACAATGCAAATTTTCATAATATCAAATCAAAACAATATAAGATCATCACCACAAAAGCAAATAGAAATAGCCACCAAGACCTCATTGCTAGAGAGGTCGGGTTGAGAAATGAGATGTCCCAATTTCACGATCGCGCGCTTACGGTCTCTGTTTAAAAAAAAAAACAATTAGGTATATTCTAGATTTTTCTAATATCATATATAATTTTTTAAAAAATAGCAATAGCACACTTCTGCATTTTTAATCAAAACCGACCGAATAAAGTTTTTTCCATTGACTCATATGCAAATTTTTTCCCTCTTGCCTATCTGTCACCAAAGGGTGAGAAGGAGTTCCTACAGCAAGGTCAAGGAGGTACTCAGATTCTCTTGGGTAGCAGCAGGAGCGAGTGCACGCTTCTTGTTTGGCTCAGCTGCGAGTTTCGAAAGCTGGATCGACTTTTTTTTTTTTTTTTTACTTCACTGGTTATTAATATTCAGGTATGCACACATGCTAAAAGAGCTCAAGTTTAGTTCATCTTATTTTATCTTATTACTGTCTGTCAACTAGGTTATTTCTGATATTCTACAGAACTACAGGATTTCTTATATAGTTTTCAATCAATTGTTAGCAATTAATCTGCCTGCAAGATGAACTCCAAACCTAGGTGAATAAAGAAGATTGTTAGTGGCCTGGTAGTAGTATAAAATAGTTCCATTCACATATATGAATCTATCAAAATATATTTGATTAATGACAATGAATACCAAAGCCAGTAACATTCTAACTGATCCTAAAAATTGAATAAACCTTGTCCTTCTTTTAATTACCTTAAGACTCATTAATCAACAATCTCGGCATGAACACTGACTAAGAAATGCGCTCTTCAGCAGGAATATTCTTTAGGTTTATCGTTGACATTAAATCCTACTAAAATGCATGTGACAAGATGGTTTATAAATTAGACTGTTCAAAACTAAATAGTTAGTAGATAACCTCTAATATCAATTGCAATCAGTAGGTGTGGTGTATATTATAGCTATTGAATATGTAATACACAAGCACCAATTGAATGGGTGCTTGTGTATTACATATTCAATGGCTATAATATACACCACACCTACTGATTTAATTGCCTACAGCAAGTATTTAGTTCAGGTTAGACTAAGTTTAAGTATTGCTTATGAAGGACTTGAACCAACTTTTTCACTCATTAGAAAAGTATTTTGTGTCTTCTGAAAGTTGAATAATCGGATCCAAATTATGAATATGAATATCCAGTTCATTCCCAACGTGAATGTGGACTAGAAGTCTGGAATTTCTCATATCTGAAGATCGATGGAGCAGAGCAGTCTTGATGCCTGAGTCCTTGACTACAAAATGCCAATTATGAACTATTAAAGATATATAATGGTATATTAGAAAATTGTTGATAAAAGTTTTCTGTCAAGAGAAGCATGTAGAGAATTGTAAGGAGACTGAAAACAGTAGATTGATAAACAATAGAGAAGCACCAACAGATTATATGAGCAAGAATTTGCTACTGCCAACAGTGACAGAATCAAAACAATGATAACAGACTTATGAAGTGAGATTATCTGAATCATTAGGTGAATATACATGGGAGAGAGCTCCTATATCGAGGTAATAAGCTAGATCCAGTGACAGGTGAAGGAATAGCACCACAAACTTATTATGGAGGAATGGAAGGGAAAGCAACAATAGTATGTCCTAACTGACCATCACATGGAGAAGAGATTGAGCGAGCACCCATGGCAGGTGGAGTGGGAAATAAAGGAGACGGGCTAAATAGAGGGTGGCTATGATGAGATATATCTTCAAAGCTCTGCTTATGTCTCGAAGTTGTCAAAGTTGTATCTGATCAAAAAATTTCTTCATAGATAAATGGCCTCTGTTTCTAAGGGAGGTGGGAATAAGATCATTAAATTCAAAGGGAAATGCCTGCTTGAGAATTTACAGGACTCAATTTGATTGTTATGAGTGGTGGCCTCAGAATTTGGGAAACGCAAGACTCTCCCTTTCTGCGCTCGTGCTCTATGGAGTTACATGTCGATCATGTTGTGCGCGGGAGACAACAACCAATAGAGGATCCAATCGATCTCAATCACAGAAACAATGAAATCAATCCACGAAGAACAAGCAATCGCAAAAACACAAATCTAACGAGGTTCGGCCAACGTGCCTACGTCCTCGGGGCAATCAATGGAGAGTTTTGTATTAGGGAAGATGATTACAATGGCTCTTAGCCTCTCTCAATACAAGAGAACTCTTAGCCTTCTAATTTCGCAGGTTAGAAACCCTAGAACAGCCCAAAAATGTATTTATACTCGCTGCTCCGCAATTTGCGGAGCAGCAGATTTTTGCCTAAACCCGTCGATCGGTCGACCGGACCGGTCGACCGATACAAACTGAGAGACTTAATCTCTTCAGGTCGGTCGACCGGGACGGTCGACCGATTCTGCCCGTAAGTTTGGTGCTCCCTGTCGGTCGACCGGATCGGTCGACCGATTCTTCCCGTAGCTGGCTTCTCTAGGTCGGTCGACCGGACCGGTCGACCGCCCGACTCCTGTGCACGTTGTGCACGTCGGTCGACCGGACCGGTCGACCGACCTCTGCCAAACCTGCTGCTGCTGCTGGTTTCTGCTGCTGTCTTCTTCGGCTTTTGTCGTCGACTTCCTCGGCGATCTTTGACAGCACATCACCTCCTCTAATAGTATCTCTCCTCCAACAATTCTCCACCTCGGTGAAGATTTTCAAATCTGAGCCGAATTTCAAATTCCGACTCGAAAGTGGCTGCACCAAACCGGTTGCCTACGTACCCCTTGCCCAAGGGATCAAGCCGTCCGTAGTTCACTCCAATGAGCTTCAGCAAGCTCAGTTCACCTGAAGGACATGGAGCAAGTCTTTGCAGTGTGCAAACTTCACTCCCGTCACCACCTTTGTAATCATATCGGCCGGATTCTCCGAAGTATGAATCTTCAACAAGTTGATGTCACCTTCCTCCAGAATCTCCCGAACAAAGTGGTACCTGACATCAATGTGCTTCGTCCTTGATTGGTAGACTTGGTTCCTTGCCAAATAAATGGCACTCATACTGTCACAGTGTATCTTCAAGATATCCTGTTCCACTCCCAAGTCATCTAGCAAACCCTGAAGCCAAATCGCCTCCTTCATGGCCTCGGTCAAGGCCATATACTCCGCCTCTGTAGTCGACAACGCAACTGTGGACTGAAGTGTGGAGTGCCAACTCACCGGTGCCTGTGAGAGTGTGAATACATACCCAGTAGTCGACCGGCGTTTGTCAAGGTCACCTGCATAGTCCGAATCCACGTACCCTATGCATTCTTGCTTCCCGGTGTTGTCCTTCTCAAATACGAGGCCTACATCAACAGTACCCTTGATGTACCTCAGGATCCACTTCACAGCTTCCCAATGACCCTGACCTGGATCATGCATATATCTGCTAACCATGGAAACTGCCTGTGAAAGATTCGGCCTTGTACACACCATCGCATACATCAAGCTACCCACAGCATTGGCATACGGAACATGAGTCATATGCTCACGCTCCTGAACACTCCTTGGAGACATCTTCGCTGACAACTTGAAATGCGGCGCCATTGGTGTACTTACAGTCTTCGTATCTTTCCGATATTAAACCTCTGCAGTACCTTCTCCAGATAGCCCTTCTGAGTCAAGCTTATCCTGCCAGCATCCCTGTCCCTTGTGATCTCCATGCCCAATACTTTTCTTACTTCCCCCAGGTCCTTCATCTCGAACTCGGACGATAACGTCTTCTTCAGAGAATCAATAGCAGATCTTGACCTAGAAGCAATCAGCATATCATCTACATAGAGCAGTAGATAGATATACTCCCCTGATGGTAACTTGTTGTAGTACACACATGGATCGAAGTGACTTCTTGTGTACTTTTTCTTCCTGATGAAGCTGTCAAATCGCTTGTACCATTGTCTTGGAGACTGCTTCAAACCGTACAGCGATTTCTTCAGCTTACATACCAACTCCTCTTTCCCTGCAGTTTTGTAACCTGTGGGCTGAGTCATGTAGATCTCCTCCTCAAGATCGCCGTGGAGAAAGGCGGTCTTTACATCTTGTTGGTCAAGGTCCAACTCGTTCTGCGCCACCAAGGCTAATAGGATCCGAATAGACGAGTGTTTAACAACTGGGGAGAACACCTCGTTGTAGTCGATCCCTTCTCTCTGTGCGTAGCCTTTAGCCACCAGCCTTGCCTTGTAGCGCACTTTATCTTCTTGGAGTGATCCCTGCTTCTTAGCAAATACCCACTTACACCCTATGGCTTTCTTCCCCTTGGGCAACTTGGTCAGTTCCCATGTGTTGTTCTTATAAAGAGACTGCATCTCTTCATTCATAGCCCCTTTCCATAACTCAGCTTCTGAACTTATTTCAGCTTCCCTGAAAGTAGATGGAATGGCCTCTTCAACAACTGGAAGTGCATGAGCAATCACCATGTCTGTAGTGAGCCAGCCAGGTCTCCTAGCATTCCTCCTTGGTCTCCCAACTGCAGTGGGATCTGGAACCGTATCCATAACCTGTTCCTGATCCTCTTCAACAACCTCAGCATCTTCTTCTGCAACTTGATCACCTCCCTGTGTCACCTCAGGAATGATTCTCTTGATACTGAGTCTTCTAGAGATGGTGGATCTGCATCACTCTCCACCTGCTGCAATAGCTCCTTGGTCTTCTCAGTCTCCACCTGCTGAGAGACTGTAGGCTTCATCATCGAGGCCTCATCAAAAGTGACATCTCTGCTGATTATGAATTTGTTGTCCTGTTGATCCCAAATCTTGAACCCCTTGGTTCCTTTCTTGAAGCCAACAAACACTCCTTTCTTCGCTCTCGGATCCAATTTGTCTTCTTTTACATGATAGTAGGCTGGACATCTAAAAATCCGGAGAACATCATAATCTTCAGCAGCTTTACCCGACCAAGCTTCCAGAGGGGTCTTCCCCCCTATTGCAGACGACGGCAACCTGTTGACGAGGTGGCTTGCATATCCCAAAGCTTCAGCCCAGAACTTCTTTGGCAATCCTGCATTGGACAACATACACCGAACCTTCTCTAGTAAGGTCCGGTTCATCCTCTCAGCCACCCCATTCTGTTGCGGAGTCTCTCTCACTGTGAAGTGCCTCTCTATGCCCTCATCAAGACATAGCTTTTGGAAAGGGTCTGATATGTACTCTCCTCCATTATCAGAACGGAGAACCTTGACCTTCCTTCCCGTGCTTCTCTCCAAATTAGCCTTCCACTTCACAAACAATTCTAGGACTTCATTCTTGTGTCGCATGGTGTACACCCAGCAGCGCCTAGAATAGTCATCGATGAACGACACAAAATAGTGGTTTCCCCAATTGATGCAGTCTTGGTGGGTCCCCATACATCTGTATGAACATAATCAAGAATGCCTTCGGTGCAGTGTGAAGCTGTGCCAAACTTCACCTTCGTCTTCTTGCCTATGATGCAATGTTCACACAGATCCAGCTTGCAGGTCTCTGCACCCTTCAGCAGCCCCTTTCTTACAAGAGCTTGCAATGATTTTTCCCCTGCATGTCCCAGCCTCATGTGCCACAGCCGGGTCGAATCTTCCTTCTGACTGGTAGAAGCTGCCACCTGCCCTGTCACTGTACTACCCTTCAAGTAATACAAATTGTTCCGGCGGTCGGCCTTCAACACCACCATTGAGCCCTTTGTCATTTTAAGAACACCTTCTTTAATAGACACACTGAGCCCCATGATTCCAAAGCACCCACAGAGATCAAGTTCCTCTTCAGCTGAGTACATATCTCACTTCTTTCAGCTCCCTCACCATCCCGTCAAACATCCTGATCGGAATCGTGCTTACACCCTCCATGATGCATTGATGATCATCGCCCATGACGACCGAACATCCCTCCAACTTCTCAAGACTGGTAAACCAATCTCGATTAGGGCATATATGATATGTAGCACCTGTGTCCAGGATCCACTCGTTTTCCCCCGAGTAGCCTACGACGGGAGCGGTCACTGAAAAAGAGAACACTGAAGAATCTGAATCTGAACCATCTGCCTGTGATTTACCGCTTGCAGCCTTCTTCACTCTTGCTAGATTCGCCTCAGATTTTGATTCCTTCTTCTTCCCCTTGTACTTTGGACAGTCAACCTTCCAGTGCCCAATCTCTTTGCAGAATGCACACTGATTTCTTTTAAGATCCTTGAATCCCGGCCTGGACTTCGATCTTCCCCTGATCTCCTTTCCTTTCTAGATGAACCTCTGCCTCTCACCTCCAATGCCTCCGCTGATGACCCTGACTGAGAAGGATGCCGCTCCTTCTTCCTTGTCTCATAGCTCATCAATGCAGACGACACCTCATGGTAGTCCAAAGTCTGTCTACCATTTATAAACGTCATGGTGAATGTCTCATACTCCTCCGATGGGAGCGAGTTCAGGAGAATGACTGCCTTGTCTTCCTCTTCTACCTTGACATCCACGTTTATCAGGTCTGTAAGAAGCTTTGTAAACCGGTTTATGTGCTCATTTACTGTGCTCCCCCTCTTCATCCTGAACTGATACAGCTTGCTCTTAAGCTGTAACCTGGATTCCACGCTCTTTGTCAGATACTTCTTTTCTAGGGTTTCCCACAGTTTCTTTGCAGACGTCTCATGTTGCACAAGGTATTTGATATCCTGTGTCAAGCATGAACGAATCAAGCCACATGCCGATCTATTCATCTTTGCCCATTCCTCATCTGTTGTAGTGTTCTTCTTCCTCTCCAATAGGAGAGTATCCTCCAGATTAGATGCATTCAACGCATCCATCACCTCACACCTCCACATCCCAAAATTGTTAGTGCCATTGAACTTAACAACTTCGATTCTAGGGTGAGTATTCATTGTTCTAACAGATGCAACTTCCTCTGCCATTGAGATTCTTTCTTTGACCCTCTAACTATGCGGAAGATCAAATGACTTGAAAAATAGATCTATTACCGAGATAAAAATGTGATTTTTTACCTCTCCCGTGAAACCCTAGCTCGAGTTTCTCACCAGATCTATTTCACCACCGATCCAAGAACCCTCCTTGAGTCCTCCGGAGATCGACACACGATCCCTCGAACACCCAATACCTCAGATATGAGATCGACACACGATCTCCACCGGATCCGATCTCGAGGCCTCCGGATCTTCAGAAATCCCAAAGAGCAACCTGGATGCTCTGATACCACTTGTTGTGCGCGGGAGACAACAACCAATAGAGGATCCAATCGATCTCAATCACAGAAACAATGAAATCAATCCACGAAGAACAAGCAATCGTAAAAACACAAATCTAACGAGGTTCGGCCAACGTGCCTACGTCCTCGGGGCAATCAATGGAGAGTTTTGTATTAGGGAAGATGATTACAATGGCTCTTAGCCTCTCTCAATACAAGAGAACTCTTAGCCTTCTAATTTCGCAGGTTAGAAACCCTAGAACAGCCCAAAAATGTATTTATACTCGCTGCTCCGCAATTTGCGGAGCAGCAGATTTTTGCCCAAACCCGTCGATCGGGTCGACCGGACCGGTCGACCGATACAAACTGAGAGACTTAATCTCTTCAGGTCGGTCGACCGGGACGGTCGACCGATTCTGCCCGTAAGTTTGGTGCTCCCTGTCGGTCGACCGGATCGTCGACCGATTCTTCTTCCCGTAGCTGGCTTCTCTAGGTCGGTCGACCGGACCGGTCGACCGCCCGACTCCGCTGCACGTTATGCACGTCGGTCGACCCGACCGGTCGACCGACCTCTGCCAGACCTGCTGCTGCTGCTGGTTTCTGCTGCTGTCTTTTTTCGGCTTTTGTCGTCGACTTCCTCGACGATTTTTGACAGCACATCACCTCCTCTAATAGTATCTCTCCTCCAACAGA